>CAUYLG010071108.1:0-187096 GCA_963573385.1 Cacajao melanocephalus
TTACATGTAGTCAACGAACATAAAAAAAGATGTTGAGGCCAGGTGCAGTGACTCACGCCTGTAATCTCTACACTTTGGAAGGCCGAGGCAGGTGGATCATGAGGTCAGGAGTTCAAGACCAGCCTGACCAACATGGTGAAAAATGCAAAAATTAGCTGGGTGTTGTGGCACACGCCTATAATCCCAGCTACTCAGGAGGCTGAGGCAAGAGAATTACTTGAACCTGGGAAGCGGAGGCTGTGGTGAGCCGAGATCGTGCCACTGCACTCCAGCCTGAGTGACAGAGCAAGACTCTGTCTCGAAAATAAAAAGTATACATATATGTCATATTTCTTTTTTACCCTTAGAAAGTTAATCTGACAGTATTTTTCTGATTAGTGGTACTTTTGTTCTTTTTAAGTTTTGTAATGTTGTTGATGGTATTTGATTTGTACTTTTTTGTCTTTTTCATATCTTTTAATAATATCTGGTTTAGTAATTGGGCGTTTTGTTTTAATCATCTTTTAAAATACTTAATAGCTTTTAGATTTGTTGTTAAAAAACTAAGTAATTGCTTAATGTTTCATTTTCTCATTCTTATTAATGAGGCGGCTCATGTCCGTATGAAAATGTCTTTTTATACACTGAAACCAAGCTATACAGATCTTTCTTTAATGGCCCTAACATTTTGCATGGTTTCTAAAAGCAAAATTTGTCTCAAATTTGTCACTGACTATAATTTTGACATTTCTCCTAGTGTCAGATGATTCTTAGTATTCCTCATAGATCAGTAGTGGTTAATCTACTTTCTGTATCCACCATCCTCCTGAGTTCATGCCAGCTGGGTCTCTGAATGAATTGAGCAAAGAGAGTGTGATTTCTTATCAAGACTGGTACTGTCGGGCATGTGGCACCCTTGGTGAGTGAGGTTTCCCTCAATAAGCTTTTTTTTTCCCCTCAAGTCTTGTCAGGAGTTCTGACACTTGCAAATAAATGGCAAAATTGCCAGTCTAGGCAAGATGAAGAGGCAGCTGAGGGCTTAGAGAAATCCTTAATAAGATCATATCTTCAAGTCTTTCAGTGATGGTGTAATATGGGTTGCTAAGACTGAACAGTACACACTCACATGCATTCCCTTAGCTTTGTGAGTATCAGCAAGTATTAATATGTCAAACATATTGAGAAGAAAACAATATTGAGAGGTATCCAGAAAGGTTAAAGGAAAAAGCAGGATTCCTTTTAGAGGGTTTGGCTGGTGCATCTCAAAGCTTGTTTCTTCCTATAATGGTGTTTTCTACTTATCGCTATCGTTATAGTCACCATGCCTGTTTCTAATAGACTCCTACAGCTGATAGAAGCAACTCAGCCTCATAGTCTTTCTAATTCTAAACATAGACATTTGTTATGAATAAACCTCTCTTAAAGCATCCTTCTTGATGAGATTGTCAGTCTGTCTCTGATTTTTTAAAGATATCTCTTATTATGACAATTAACTAAGGATGTTTCTGAAACATATTCCCTTACCTTCCCTACTCTGACAATCATTACAGTGAATTACATTCATCTCCAAATTCCTTTAAGTAATTCATAATAATGTGTGGAGGACTGAGATATTTGGAATTCCACTTATACCTGTAAAGATTACTCTTGAAATAGTCGTTTGTCAATTTAATTTCATTTTACTTCATCTTGCTTTGAAAATGCAAAACTATGACTTTCTCTTTAATAGAATGAACAAGGAGAATATTGTCAACCCAAATCTTAGGTTTCTTCATTCCTTTATCTCATTACAATTCTGTCAGTTTTACTTTTCATTCCTGTCTCATTAGATATTTCTTTCTTTTATTGAGATTTCTGAGATGGTTGATTTTTTTTTCATTTGGTATATATCTTTCTATTATAATCCTAAAACTTCCCAAAAGTTAAGAAAGATACTTTTTGATTCCAACTTTCCTTTCTCTCTTTGGGGAAGCCATTGTGCATGCTAATAGGTGACCACTCGTGCAAATAATCACAGATCCACAAAGCAACAGGAGAAGTGGCCTTTGTCTTTTGGCCTTCTACATTACCTCTACTAAGGTATTCATCAGTAAACATGCAAGGAAATGCTGATCTACAATTGCTGTCCTTTACTACCTACAGTAATGTGACTGTAAAGGTAGGAAAACTGTGCAAGTAGGCCAGATTTCAAGCAGGTGTGCTTGGAATCACAAATTTAAACAACACTCAAAACACCTTCTTCCATTTTTACCCTGTGGACCGTACTCAGTTTTCCACATTTTCTAGTCTCATCTATGGCACTCCCTGGAAAAATCACACAAATGGTTAAATTAGTCTTGTAAACCCTTAACTTTTGAGTAATTGTTAATAACTTTGAAAGAAACTTACTTTAGCATATCTTTTTATTATGTATGGCTGGTTCTTTCTTGGTCATTATGCTAATGCTGTTTGGTTTTATTTAAATATTATGTTTCTGAGATCAAAATTACGGAAGAACTAGACAGTTACATTTGGTTTCATTTTAGAGAAATCATTTAGAATGAAACTATATTACATTGTTATTTTTATTGTCTATGCATTTTTGTTCCTATCAGGCACTTTTTCCATGGATTAAGTTTATGATTTCTAAAATATTATTAGAACACACTAATATAATGTATTGTCAATCAATTATTATTATATTACCTATTAAGGAATCTAAGAAACAAATTCTATGTAGATGCTAGAATTTATTACAATGCCATCTATTACAATGCCATTTTAATTCAAATAATTATCATGCATCGTCAAGCACCCACCACACTGCCTGGGACATAATAAAAATGGGAGGATGCATTGGAACTGGCACAGAGTAGGACCAAATCTCAGTGATTTTATCCAATTACTTGAGACTGGAGAAGTAAACTGTTTAAACAGAGAAACCCTTAGTCATGTCATGCTAAATTAGAAATAGTATTATCTGATTGGCAGAGTTACTGTGAAAATTAATAAATTTGTGCATACAAATATAAATTATCTCTTTAATTAAAAAAAAGGATCAATCCTCCCAGTGAAAATAACGGGAAAATATGGGGAAAATAGATTGTAGAAAGTCTCTGTGAAGGCATTCGAGAGATGCCAAGGTTGCTAGGACTGGAGGAGCCAAGCCCTGGACAGGGACACTCGATGCATTGTGAATGAGGCAGCATTTCCTTCTAAGGGACTCCCTGATTCTTCAGCGGCTGGGCTGAGAAGCTAAGTCATATAGATAGGGTGTCCTAGGGGGCAGGAAAACTACACAAATAATCCCTTTAAAATGACTGTTTATGCAAGTTGAAGAGTAAAAACCAATACAGAAAACATTACCTTTTCTTGTATGTGACTTAATTTCTTTTTGAAAAAAAAGAAATTAATTATAACTTACAACTTATTTTCTTTTTGGAAAAAGAAAAAGTATAATTAACTAGCTAAATTGAGACAGAGAAAAACTATCCTGTCTTGCATGAAATAAGTATTAGATGCTTTCATGATGCAATAGTTATTTGACTATTATTTTCCAGATACCAATTCTTACTTTTGTGCTTAGAAGAGTGATGTTCATAGGTTGAAATTAGGGACATTATAAGAGGAATTGCTTTACTCTTCAATCATTACTATAACCTCTTTCCTATATCTATATGCAGTAAAAATCAATAGGCAAAACTTACGGCTGTTTTGAGTTCCCTAGATCCTATGGTAAATGAAAAGTCAAAGAATGACCAACATATTTGTGAACAAAAACAAAAAGAGAGTATGATTGCATAAGTTAGATATTAAAAATTGCATGAATTTCTAAACTTTTTCAGAGAATATTATAAGTACTTTAAAACTTCTGGCATAATAAAAGAGAATAATATTTACTGATGCTTAATTTTTTTCACAAAAATTTTTAAGGTGTAAAAATTTATAACAGCATATATAGTATGATCATACTTTTCCTTAAAAGCTATTATACACAGAAGAATAAATGTCTCAAAAGATCATGCATCACAGAATGTAAAATTGCTTACCACAATATGGAAGGATTCAAGGTGATTTTTATATCATTCTTTATGTTTACTTTTCTTTCTATTGTTTATTAAACATGAATTGTGTCAATAAATTATGGAAGATACTAATGTGTATGTCACATCATTCGTAATATCAGTGCTTTTTCTAACAATTTCCAAAATTTTAATGGGTAGAAATCTTGGTTTTTGCTTTTGCTTTGTTTTACTTTTGCCTTTTACTCTGATACGGATTCATTGCCCTCCTCCTACATGTCTTGTATTGCGGAATCAATCAGGTATTAACTACTCACGGAGTCCATCATTTAGGTCCATCCAGAATGTCAGATCACTGAAGATCGAGTGCCTATTTTGTGCCAAGGGCTGCCCCATTATTATCATTTTAACCCATACATTTCAGTCTCACAAAATAATATGAATTAGGCATAATTAATTGTTAAATAAATTCAAAACACATTGGTAAACACACATAGCATCTTATTTGATACTAATGGCAACAATTAAAGTACATAGTATTATCTCCATTTTACAACTAAGGAAATGAGACTCAAAGTGTTTATTGTAAGTCACTGGCAGTCATTCAGGAATTAAGTACTGCATTCAGTATCCAAATACGTATTCCACACACTCAAGATACTTTGCTCCTCTCTATAATCCCTTGCTCAATTTTGGTAGAAGACTAAGATTTTTACAGACTATACTCTATCTCCAAGGACACGTAGCAAATAAGAGCTAGATTTCAGATTCCGATCTACGATTTTTGACTCTTTTCAATAAAATTGTGTTAGTATGTTGGGATATGTGTGTCTATCTATCTTCTATCCCATAATAACCCATACATTCCTTATCCCCCGTGGGGATTGCCATTAAAGTTTATCATAGTGTACTAGCATATATTAGAGGCTCCCAATTAAAAATTTATATTAAACACATAATGGCAATTGGAGTTTCTTGGTGAGACTGAAGTTATTGCAGCTTGTCAATATTCTTGATTCTTTTTTCCTTCTGGGATGTTAGGTGGATTATGCTTTCTGTTCCTCTTGAAATTAGGCATAATTGTGAATGAGATCATTTTAAGGAAAATTCTGGAGGGCCTGCTAAACTATTAGATGCTGAGATTGACTGGTGAGATAAGGAGCCAAGCCTGGAAAGATCAGCCACATCCAGCTCGGCTCACTCACTCTGAGCATTGTCTGGGAGGGGGATGCAGGTGGTTGAGGGGGGCTTATGGTTTACTGAAGAGGTGGGTCTTTCTTAACATGGGAAACAGGGAATAAAATGTCAACTCTTTTCACCATGAAGAATCACAAGAGAACATACTTGGTATCTGTCTAATGCAAAGTTTCCAAATAGTTACCAATGATGTAACTCTGAAAAATGACAACACAAACTGTCTTATATATGCGAACAAAGTAAGAAAAACAATGTATGAAGAGTAAAATTATAAAGTGTGTAGACCATGTGGAGAGTGGTAGGGGACTAGAAAATACCCATCCTGTTTCCCTTGGTGTGGGTCAGCTAGTGATACATTTTCTCCATTCAGTTTTTGACTGTGAAATAGGTACTTTAATTCACATTAATTTTGGGCTGGATGATTGTATGTAAAATCATTGGTTTATTTTAATACATAAACTATTTAATTCTATCTTCTTTTTGATTCATATTTGTGTCGTTGAATATAGTCAGCTGTCATATTTCATCTCCGCTGTAGCTTTTTGTGTTTTACCATGTAATTAGATGTATGTTTGCCTTTGTTAAATGAAAATTAGATGAAATAAATGAAAATTATATTTAAAAGCTTTTTATTAGTTCACCTGAAACAAAATTTTACTGTGCTTAGCAAGTACTTTGCATCATTATCTTATTTAATTCTCAGTACAACAACATGAGGAGTTATTTTCATATCTCTATTTTATAAAGAAACGTGCAGAGGAAGATTAGGAAATTTGCTTAAATGCTCAGAACTAGAATCAGGTGGAACAAAATTTCAAAATCAAATGTGTCTGACTACAAAATTTATGTTCTTGGTTTCTGCACTAGGCTCTTTGATATGCATTTTTAAATAAACAACAGAAATTTAACTTATAAGATTTTTTGAAATCTGTATTTTCATACTAAAAATATGAATCCATCAGAAGCATATACCACAAGTATACACCCCACAAACACATGTAGACACATGATATTTATATTAATCTTTAGCACTGATCAAAACCTGTGTTCTCATCTAAGCTGAGCTACCTTACCGGCTTAGAACAGAACCTTAGCCTTCAGGTGGCATAATTTACACGTTCAATTCAAACCCACCAAACAACAACTCATCTTTTCAAAAAGTGCTTAGAGAATGTCTTTGAAAAATAGCCACTTATATGCTTCATAAAGATTCTGAGAAAAATAGTATATCCAGATACGTTCGATAATTATCCTATGTATGATAACAGATTTGAAATAATATTTAAAGGAATGATATTTCCACTAAGTTTCTCTCTCTTATAGGCTAAGAGACATAAATATATGGAAATTTGTGATTAGTAAGAGGCACCCTTATGTTCTGAAATCAATTAAACGTACGGAAATGCCAACTATTTTTGATCATATATATATTTCTGATGGCTGTAGGCTTATTTTACTTTCTCCTTCATTCCAAAAGGCTCATCAAGATTCAATGTTGAGTACCCTGTGTATACTTATTTGGTTTCTTTTTGATTCAGGATCACAGGACAGAAATCTCTTTCTGTTAGCATGCCCTCCTCTGATGAGAACACCATTCTCTCATTCCTTCCATGATCTGCTCTCATTTATCCTTAGAGACAGCCCTGTTATGGTGAGAATCCTATCTGTATTTTTCTGGTCTTCACCATCCCCCTGCCCGGCGACCTCCATCCTGGCAAGGTACTCTCCAGTGTGATTCCCTAACTTATTGTGCTTCGTGCTTCTGTTAACCACAAATTGCTGTAACTAGTTATCATAATCCTCAACCTCACTGTGGTTTGCTTAAAATGAGGCTCTCTTTATATCATTTTTAAAGCAGTTTCATTGAGATACAAATCATATACCATACAATTCATTCACTTAATATGGTGCAATTCAATGATTTTGCATATTCTCATGATTATGCAATCACCACAATCTAGTTTTAGAACATTCTGTTCTCCGTAAAAGAAACCCCCCACACACTCTCAGTCAACTCTCATTTCTTTTCCAGCCCTAAGCAACCACTACTGTAGTGAGTACAATGGTATGTACATAGTCAATTCTAGATAAATGTTTGCTTTAAAATACAAGAAGGGAAATATGCTAGGTCCCTACAGCTGCCCTAATAAAATACCATAAACAAGGTGGCTCAAAACAATAGAAATTTAATGTCTCATAGTCCTGGAGGGTAGAGTTCAAAGTCAAGTTGGCAACAGGGCCATCATGCCCCCTCTGCAATCTTTGGGACAATCTTCCTTGCCTCTTAGCTTCTGGTGGTTGCTGGCAGTTTCTGGAATTTCTTAACTTGCAACTGAACAGCTCTGAGCTCTGCCCTCATCATCACCTGGAGTTTTCTCTGTGTATCTGTCTTCATGTGGTCACCTTCTTATAGGATACCAGTCAGATTAGATTATGACACACCCTACTCCTG
Organism: Cacajao melanocephalus; assembly: GCA_963573385.1. NCBI lineage: Eukaryota > Metazoa > Chordata > Mammalia > Primates > Pitheciidae > Cacajao > Cacajao melanocephalus. Next base: position 7,630 of record CAUYLG010071108.1, read on the forward strand.
CTTGACCTCATTTTAACTAACTACATATGCAACTATGTTATTCATAAATAGGTCACGTTTTGAGATACTAGAAATTAGGACCTGAAAAAAATATATATGTATATATATTTCAGGAGACACATTCAACCCATAATGTAATGGATGAATAATCAATGTATATTATTCTTTCTTGTTTGAAAAGGCTTTCATCTTAAACAAGCCGGCAATGAATAATGTTATCATTTACTTTTTCAGATGGAAATCCTTGCAGGGCATGTATGTTTTATGGTAATTCTATGAGAACTCAGAGTAAATTATTCTATGAGTTACTATATTGAACAGAAATGAACTGATTGCATTTTAATTCAAATTTTGTTCATGCTTCTACTTAGCGTGTATGGTCTGCAACTTTTCCCTTAGGGTAGCTCCAGTGGAATTACAAGTGAGAGATTCCGCCCTCCACACTCCACATCATTTTCCAGAAAATAATGCCATGTGCTTGAATAGCTCAAACCAGATCTGCATTATTAAAAATAAGTGGTAAAAGGGTGACATATTTTGTATCTTTTCCCTTTCCACATGCAACTTTCTGGTGAAATCCAGAGTTGATTCTTTGCCCAAGTACAATTCTATTACCTAAATCGGAATTCTGGATCCAAGATCTCTAGGTCTCAAAATAGAATTATTAACCAAGAAATAATTGGATAATGATTTCCTTGAGAATTAGGGCAAAAATTGATTTGAAAACTACACAGTAGAGTGCCCATTTGATATCAATAGCCAAGCCTAATATGAAAATGTATTAGGAACTAGGTAAATAAAAGGGAAATGCAATGAGTAATTACTAATTTTAAGGATGTGAATTTGGACATAGTATTTTAGCTTCCAGACAGCAGTAGAAACAAAGTCTCTGAAGGATGAGATCACCAAGGAAGTTTAGCAGAGAGGGAGAATAAAAAAAGGGACCCAGAGAAGAGAGAAAATTCTGTAGGTCTGCATTTATTGTTTATGTAACTATAATCAGTTTGAGGCAATTTATGAGTGAACCTCTAAAGTCAGATTTCCAAAAGCACTAGCTTGAAAGGACTTTCAAGTACTTATACAAGTGTGCCATTAATCTTGTGATGCTTAATCAGAACTACAAAAGAAACTTTTATCTGAATCAAAGTAAAAATACCAAATAAATCACACTTGGATCTACTGTTATATTTTGTAGTTTTCTTCTTATAATTAGTTTTTGATTTATAATATGTTACTTTCTGGTTGTTTTTTTAAGAAACTGGAAATGTTGATAGCATAATGTTTTTGATGACCTGATTCTTTTAAATATTTCTTTCATATATTGACCTGTTTTTCCCTTAATATGTACTTCAAAAAGGGATAACTATTAATAGAAAGCCTCTTCTAATGCAACATAGGTAGTATAAATGTTTTTAAGATGTATTTTGGTTAAGAGGTATTAGGTTCTTGTATCAATTTAACTTCTCATGTCCTGATATTTATCAAAACTTCCTCTGTTTGAAATTGTAATGACAATCTCGCCTGAGTGCTTAAAATTTTTTATAGAAAAGTGAACAGTTCCCATTTGTAGTTTTTCTTCATTACTTTGTTCCATAGGTGAATAAAGATGGATTAAAAAAATACATTTTGCTAATTTTATTTTTTTTAATACGGAATGCCTACATTTTCTTTATGACTAAGAAACTGGCATGGATCATCTGGGGTTACACTTGTGAATAATGCATAGTTACTTCCTCTAAGATTTCTTACAACTTAGTAGTTTAATAAACCAAAAAAAGGAACAAAAGAACTGAGGGGCTGAAAATCAATTATGGGTGAAGGAACATTGTGAGGCCCCTGCTGTTTTCATAAGTTCAGATTACTTACTGACTTCATACACAGATCTTTCTCTCCAAGAATTTTGTTTTTCTGTAATTTGACCTGGATATTTAACACAAAAATTATAGCAAAGAATAGCTATTAGACTGTTTGTATAAGTGGATTAATGAACTTAACGTAAGTACAAAGTCAGGAAGACTTAGGTATCAATAGAAAAAAAAGCATTCTTCCTGGAATTAAAAAAATTTTTAGGTTTCTTCTGTTTGTTTACTTTGTAATAGAAGAGATGATTTATAAGGGATTAAACTTATGATTCACTCTAATTTTTAGACCTGGTTTTCTTAAGTCTATGGAAGAAATTATAGGTCATCTACCATTTTTTACTGATAAACATAAGAACTCTTTTTCACTCATCCAATTTCAAACCTTATTAGAAGGGCAAATACACATTTAAAAAAATAATATTCCTTGGAAAGAGAATCTTGAAGAGAAACATTAGTCTGTAAGTTTCTATGTGTAGTTTCCTTTTTTAAAATAAGAAATTGATGATGTATCAAAGATTATAAACAATGGAAAATAAAATATCAAAAAGACTTATGTTTTAAAATGGTTATTTTATATCTGAACTATCCCAACAATAGCCTGACACTCAAACAATCTGCATTGTGTGGCAGAATAGTTAAAATTAGGGCAGACATCTGGAAACATTCCAAGCATTATGATTGCCGGCCAAAGACAGTTTCCTTGAAACAACTAAGAATATATATGCGAAATTCTAGTTTGAAATCTATGGAAAAGAAAATACTCACATAGAAAAGCAACAGGCTGACGAAGATTCTGCGCACGTAAGAAAGAAAGTCTTAAAAAATTATTTGAAAAAGTGATGATAACAGTGAGTAAATTCAAGTTACAAAAGTGCCCTCAATATGAATATTGCACTTAGCATTATTTAAACCTGTCTTTATAGTATTTTTTGTTTTCTACCCTATAGAAAGAGAAGAAAATAATTATCATATGGCATGTCACTGTGTATAAATTATTCAATATTCTTGGAATATAAGATATAATTTTATAAAAACCTGATGGTCCCATGTTATGTTAAATCACTGAACCAAAGCATGGCCGGAGAACCTCCAAGCTCCATCGTGAAATTGTGATTGACTAATAAGAGTTTCATACTAATTAATCCTTACTTTATGTTCTATAAAATGCAACTCAACTGAATACAGCTAAATCCTGTTTCAAGGAAGACTAATTCAATATTGTTAGATGTTTTCTCTTCAGTTATCATTAAGAAGATAAGTTTTTAAAGTGGAAATGGAAGGCTGCCATTGAATAGCAATATCTATAATGCTCGAGTGACTAGGCATGAAACTCTGATTTTGAGTTTGATTTTGCATCTATCACCAATACTTACCACTATTTTTAAATGCAGTTGAAATTGTATAGGTGACATGAATCCAGAGTAAAACAGCTGTCCCCACTGATGTAGCAAGTGTGTAGAATACAGAGATCCGTGATTCTCTATTCACCATTCCTAACTCATTATATTTAAGAAATTTGGAAGTAAATATTATAGTGTCTACAATATTTTAAAAGATACATAAAAAATATTTTTACATATATTGAAAATTATAATCAAATAACAGGCTATAGAGGTTTTCCATGCTATAATAATGATTTATTTTGTAATTATTACTAATTTTCATGAGCAAGTGCCCATTTGTATGTAAAATTGCCTGATTGTCTATGAGAAGCCATAGATGGACACAGATCTTGGCCTCTATCAGTTGTCGCTGATGTCTTATCATTAAATCCTAGGTCAGAGGGAGGACAATATGCCTCTCAGGATGAGTAAATCTGATTTTTTCATTGACTATTATACATCCTTATAATGACCTAGCAGTTATTGGTTTTCTACTTTAATACCATGACTATTCATCGTATGATGAATTTTCTAACAGTCAGTCCACCTTGGTTTACTGTGTAGTTGGAATCTTCCTCAAAATAACAATGGAACTTTAACTAAAAAAGATTAACTTTAAATAAATTAAAAAGTACATTCCTTGAGTATATACATGATATCATAGATATATCTTAATGATTGTCAGTGGGATATTTCTAATGTAGAAATCTCAAGATTTAGTTGGAAAGAAAGTGACATTAGGAGCTATACAGACCTTTGTCTGATTTCTAGTTCTATAACTTACTTGAGCTATGATTTTATTTTCTAACCTATAATTATAGCTTATTGTACCTTACAATAAGTGAGCTAAACTGTCTAATTTATGTGCCTGACAATTACTGATTTTATAGATTAAAAGAGAAAATTGTTACAAGAATCTAGTACAGTGCCTGGTTCAATGTAAGCAAATGTTTAGGAAAAAAAAATAACATACCTCATGAATAGCAGTTGTACTGAATAATTTCTGATACTGTATAATGTTGCAGGCTTTTTTTTTTCTTTTTTCTTTTTCTCTCCAGCCATAGAATCAGCCATTTCTTCAAGGAACCCTGCTATTTACTATTGAAAAATAACATTAGAAACTAAGATATGATGGACTCTTTGCTACTGGGATGTCATTTATCAGCCTTGTCAGTTGACAGAGCACCTCACATATATGGACAAGTTAATAAATATCTCTCTATAAAGCCCTCTGTATCTATATTAAGTAAAATATGAATTAATACTGGTTTCTCCAACTGAAATATATTATCAGATAGATCATTCTAGTGTACTCGCCTTGTTTATCTGTAAATCCCAGTTTTAACAAGAAACCCAGCCCCATAATCTGCCATTTATTCATTTATTTACTAAATTGTTCAAATTCAGTAAACCTATATAGCAGTATCAGAATTATTAACACAATTTCTATAATAAATCTTCCCGAATATATCTCTCTACACATATCCCACTGGTTTGTTCCTCTGGCGAACCTTAGTACATACTCTAATGATACAACTTTATCAACTAGAGTACAGTGCTGATTTGCACATTCTTTGTCCTTTAGTCTTACAAACGCCTCTCGTTTCCAAAGTTGTTTTGATCATCAGTTCCCCCTACCTACTTCCCTCAGATGTTGCATTCCTTTCTAAAATTCCTTGACCTCTTATTTTTATTTTAAAGTAAATTTGCACACATTTAATTTGGTTGCTTGTATTGTATAGTTCTTATTGACAAATGCGTATTGTCATGTATCCACAATTATAGTATCATATAAAATAGTTCTCTGTACTTTACCTATTTATCCCTTACCTCAGACTGAACCACTGGCAACCATTTATTATTTTACTTCCTCTAGAGCTTTGCTTTTCCTAGGATGTCATACAATTGAAATCACGTAGTATGTTGAATTTTTCATATAGGCTTCTTTGATTCAGCAATATTCATTTAAGTTTCCTTAATGTATTTTATTCCTTAATAGGTTATTTCTTTTTGTCACTGAATAATATTCCATGTGTGGATGTAACACAGGTTTTTAAATTTATTCACCTATTAGGGACTATCTTGATGCTTTTATTTTACCTTTTGCCAATTTTGAATAAAGACATCATGAGTATTTATGTGTAGGTTCTGTGTGGATATAACTTTTCAAAGCAACTGGAGAACTGTCTTGGAGCACAGTTGCTGGGATGTATGGTAATATGATGTTTAAATATGTGAGAAACTGCCAAACTGTCTTCTAAAGTGGGTGTACTATTTTGCATTTCCAGCAGCAATGAATATGACTTTCTGTCACTCCACATCTTCATCAGCATTTAGTATAGTCAGGTTTTTGGATTTTAGCCATTCTAATAGGTGTGTAGAGGAATTCCATTATGGTTTTAATTTGCAATTCCTTGAAAACAAATTATTTTGAGCATCTTTTCATATGATTGTTTACCAATCTGCTTATCTTCTTTGGTAAGATAGCTTTTCAGATCTATTTCCTATTTTAAATATAAGTTTTCTTCTTGTTCTTTGTATATTTTGGATACAAATTTTTTGATTAGGTACATGGCTTACGAATATTCCCTCTGAGCTACTGACTTGTCTTTTCAATCTTTAAATAGTGTCTTTTGCAGAGAAGATGTTTTTAAGTTGTAAGAACATCTAACTTACCACTTTTTCTTTTCATGGGTCATACTTTAGGTATTACATCTAAATTCTTAGCACCAAAGCCAAGAACACATAAATTCTCTCTTGTGTTTGCTTCTAGAAATTTCATAGTATCTTATTTACGTTTATATCTGTGATTCAGCTAATGAATGACAAGATTTATACATTTGGAAAGTAGAGCTTTATTTCTCATAAAGAGATGCAGCCCTCCGGGTGGCTATTCTGACAGACTGGAAAGCATAGTCTCCGGCCAGAAGCCAGCAACAAGCACTTCTAGGGAAGGGAAAAGTGAACAAGAATTTATTCTGAGCATGATGGGATAATACCATATTTAATAAGCTCTAGGGGGTGTAATGAATATTTATTAAATGAAAAATGTGCACATGTGCCATGCCCCTTCATGGGTCTCATGTATAAACAATGGCAGCAAAAATAGTATGATCCAAGGGTAGAGTTTTTAACCTTCTGATGTCAAAAGGTGAAGTAGAGGACACATATCGTTTATTGCACATTCTATATAGACTGGTCAGAACCACTGCATGGTTGGTGGTCTCTTATCAGGAAGAAATGCTGGTCAGTTGCTGTGCTAAAATCACAAAAGAGAGGGGCAGCACCAGATAGTTGACACCAGCAGCGGAGTCTTTCAAAAGGACTGATTTCTGTTTAGCCCTTAGGGAAGAATGTCTAATGGTGGTTACTTAGGGAGGAGGTTGTAGCAAGGTGTGTCTGATCCCCCCACACCGTCCTGGCTGAGAATTCAGTTTTCAAGGTTTCCCTGAAGTCCCTTTGGCCAAGGGAGGGACTGTTCAGTTGATTGTGGGGCTTAGGATTTTATTTTTCTTTCCCAGTGTAATTTTTGTGAAACTTGTAAGATCTGGGTCTAGGGTTTTTTATTTACTTCTTTTAACACATAGTCAGTCATCCAATTGATGTAGTATCATTTATTAAAAATGCTATATTTTTTTTCTATTGAATGCCCTTTGTACTTTTGTCAAGCTCCAGCTGATTACATTTGTTTGGGTCTTTTATTAGAATTTCAATTCTGTTTTATTGATCTGTTTGTCTATTCTTTTGCCAATGTCAGGGCTGTCTTGATTCTGTAGCTTTATAGTAAGTCCTGAAGTCAGGTTGTATAAACCCTTCAAATTTGTTCTTCTCTTTTGCTGTCAAGATGGATATTTTAGGTCTTTTATTTATCCATATAAACATTAGAATCAGTTTGATGATATCCGCAGAGTATAACACTAAAATTTTTATTGGAATTGAAATACATCTACAGATAAATTATAAAGTAATTGACATCTTAATATTGAATCATTCCTTCTAAGTAACACATAGGTTAAAGAAGAAGTTTCCAGAGAAATGTTTTTTCAAATTTTTTATTTAAACAAAAATTAAAACACAACCTATAAAAATGTGAGGAGCAGAAAAATCAGTGCTTAAGAGAAAAATATAACATTGAATGCATGTATTTGTTAAACAAAAGATTAATAAACTATGCTTCTTTATTGGACAACTTGCAAAGGAAGAACAAGTCAAATTAAAAGTAGTCAGAGAAAACGATACAATAAAAATTATGGCAGAAATCAATAAAATTGAAAAGAAACTTGATCAAGAAAATCAAGAAAACTAAAAATTGGCTCTTCAAAAATATCAATGAGAAAAGTTCAAGGCAGCCTAACTAAGAAAAAAAAAGGACTCAAATTTCTGGTCTAAGAAATAAAAGAGGAGATATCCCTACAGATCCCATAGATATTAAAAGAACAATAAAGTAACATTATGAACAAACTTATGTCCACTAAGTTAACAAACTAGATGAAATAGACCGATTCATTAAAAGGCATAATTTGCAAAATCTCACAAAAGCAAAAATAAACAGTCTGCATGCATTACCCTAACAGCAAAACCAAAGGAAGTACCAAAAATGTAAAATAATCTTTCATGAATATTCATGCAAAAATCCCAAGAAGATATTAGGAAATCAAATGTAACAATGTTTGAAAATAATTTTGCACTACAACCAGTGGATTTATCCCAGGTTTGGAAGGCTGGTTCAGCATTCAAAAATCAATTAATGTAATCCATCGCATCAACAGGCACTGAAGACAATCACACGATCATATATATAGATATAGAAAAACTTTTTGACAAAATTTAATACCCTTTCATGATAAAAACCATAAGTAAACTAGGAATAGAGGAGAAATTCCTCAACATTGTAAAGAATATCTATATAAATTTACAGCTAGCATCATACTCAACAGTGGGAAACCCAAAACTTTCCCACCAAGATCAGAAACATGGCAAAGATGTTCCCTCTCACTACTGCCTGGGTGTTTGTCTGTTTGTTTGTTTTGAGAAGAGTCTCACTATGTTTCTTAGGCTGATTCTAAACTCCTGGGCTCAAGCTATCCTCCCATTTAAGCCCCCAGCAGACTAGCTGTGATAAGAGGTGTGCACTACCAAATCCAGTGTAACAGATCACTGCTGCTTTACAAAACTGTACTCAAAGCTGAAACAATACAATAAGACAATAAAAGAAAAATTTTTAAATATACATTTTTTAAGAAAAAAGAAACTTTCTTTGTTCACAGAAGGCATGTCTATATAGAAAATCTGAAATAATTGATAAAAATATTAATAGAATTAAGAAGTGATTGTAGTGAGGTTGCAGAATACATGGTTAACATACAAAAGTCTATTACTTTTCTAAATAAGAGGGCTTTAAGCTGTTTCTTTCCCCCATCAAATTTATATAATGATATCTTAACTCCTAAAGTGATGATATTAGGAGCTGGGACCTTGGGAAGCTGAACATGTCAAGAAGGTTGAGCTATCATGATGGAGCAACAGCAGCTAGACACAGACTTTACACCCTTCATAAAAACAAATGCAAAATGTGTCATATACTTAAATGCAAAACTATAAAACTACTAGAATGTAACATATCAGAAAATATAGATTGACATTGGGTTTGGCAACTACTTTTTAGATACAACACCAAATGCAAAATGACTGAAAGAAAAAAAATGATAGCCGAACTTAATTAAAAATAAAGTTTTATTATCTGAGAAAGATATTATCAAGAGAATAAACAGGCAAGCCACAGAATGGGAGAAAATGTTAGAGGAAGGTGTATCTATTAAGGAGTTATCCAAAACATACAAAAATCTCTTAAAATTCAATAAGAAAACACACAACGCAATTTAAAAATTGCCAAAGATATCTCATCAAAGAAGACATGCAGATGGCAAATGAGTGTATGAAAAGATCCTCCCTAATCTATGTTATCAGGGAAGTGCAAATTAAAACAACAGTGAGATACCACTGCACACTCATCAGAATGGCCAAAATCCAGAACACTGATAATGCCAAATACTGAAGAAAATATAGAGCAACAGGAACTCTCATTCATTTTTTTGTAGGAATGCAAAACGGCATAGTGAATTTGGAAGACAATTTGGCAGTTTCTTACCAAGCTAAACATATTCTTATCAAATTGTAAGATACAATGAATCCCTCTTTAAAGGTTTAGCCTGTTAACGTCCCTGTTCTTTGTTCTCAAACTTAACTTTCTTGTTCTCCATGCCTCCTTGCCTCTAGTTATTGTAAACAACCTTCCCCTCAGCTCTAATCAATAACTCACATCTGTTCCCTTGGTTACTCACCCTGGACCCATTCCACCCTTCGAAACTGCGTATCCTACCTGTAACTTGTATCTCCCTTCCCTTCCTTATATGGGAAAATATTCACAAATAGCCAATTGGGTCAGCTTAGATGGTACAGTCTGACCCCAGCCGATAGGGGAGTGACACAGAAGTAGGGACTACTCATTAGAAATAAGAACCCCTTCTCTCCTTTGTTCAGTGTGCTCTCACCATTGCTCCATCTACGGGATGCACAGATGTAAATTTATAGAGGTAAATTACATTGCTGAGAAAACTTTTGCTGGAGTGCTGATTCTTCATTGTGGCACTGAGCATTTCCTTCCAACAGTATGATTCAGCAATTGCGCTCCTCGTTAGTTACCTAAAAGAGTTGAAAACTATGTATGCACCAAAGCCTATACTCAATTTCTTATAGCAACTGTATTCATAATTACCAAATTTTAGAAGCAAATAAGATGTCCTTCAGTATGTAAATGGATAAGTAAACTGTGGTAGATCCAGACAATGAAATATCATTTAATTGTTAAAAATGAGTTGTCCAATGATGAGAAGATCTGGAGAAAGCTTAAATACATATTACTAAGTGATAGAAGCCAATCTGAAAGTCTACATACTGTATTATTTCAACTTCATTACATTCTCTAATAGGCAAAACATTGGAGGTAGTACAAAAATTAGTAATTATAAGGGGTTAGTGGAGAGCACAAATAGGGTGAATAGGTGGAGCACAGAGGATTTTTAGGGCAGTGAAACTACTCTGTATAATAGTATAGTGGTGAACACATGCCATTATACATCTGTCAAGAAAGAATGTAGAACACCAGGAGTGAGTCCCAATGGAAACTGTGGACCTTTGGTGATAATGATGAGTTGGTGTAGGTTTATCAGTTATAAAAAATGTATCACTTTGGTGGAGGATGTTGGTTGTGGAGAAGGCTATTCATGTGCAGGGTTGGTAGCTATCTAGGAAATCTCTGTATCTTCTGTTAATTTTGCTGTGAACCTAACACTGCTCTAAAAATTACAATCTATTAAAAATATCCCAGTCTAAGAACATGGAACATCTCTCCATTTATTTATAATGTTTTGATTTATTTTATCAGTGTTTCTGCATATAGATAGTATTTTCTTTCTTAGATTTATCCCTAAGTATTTCCATTTTCAGCACTATTATAAAAAGTATTGTGTTTTTAATGTCAAATATCTATTTTTCATTTCTGGTACATAGAAAGGCAATTAATTTTTGCATATCAATCTTGTATATGGTGACCTTATTGTAATGACTTATTAGTTCCACATGTGCTTTTTTTTTCATGTTTAGGATTTTCTCCATAGACAATCATGGCATCTGCAATAGAGTTTTATTTTTTCCTTCTCAATTTATGTAAATTCTCCATTCTCTTCTTATCTTATTGCATTAGTTAAGAATTCCAGTACTGCACTGAATGAGTGGTGAGAGGGGCATTCTCATCTTGTTTCCAAATTTAGAGAAAGTGTCCCGTTTCCTGTCATTAAGTAAGCTACTAATAAAACCACCCTTGCAAAAATTATAACAGTTAGAAAATGATGACAGTGAAAGAGGTCTGATCTACACCTCCTACTGCCCCATCTTGCCTTTCCCTTATTTGTTCAGGGACTTAGGCTAAGCCAACTTTGGGAGACATTTAGTTTATAATTTAAATAATAGCCCTTGTCCAAAACTCAATCAGCTTTGGAAAGCTAATGAAAAGCCATGAGGTTAGCAAGAGAAGAGGAAACCTGAATTCTGCTAAGGTGTAGACTAGTCACAAGATATGCAACTTTACTTTTCTAGATCAGCCTTTCGAGGTATGTGTTTAGGTTTTTCATATGTCTGACATTCATGGCTCCACCTGGGCCCACCAATCCCCCTTCTGTGGCCCCACCCCAAAGCAATTCAGCTCAAGAGGACAGTTTTGATTCCCTATGATAATTTCAACTCCACCTTAACAAATCAGCAACAAGCACCCATTGCAAGGATACTCTGCCCCACTTCCCCCAAAATGCCTTTGAAAAACTCCTAACCAGGAGCCTTCGAAAAACTCCTAACCTAGGAGCCTTTGATAAGATTGATTTAAGTAACAACCCTCTGCTACTTGGTGTGGCCATCCTAATGTCCATTAAACTTTTTCTTTACTTCAATGTTGTGGTCTTCATTTGTGCAGCAAGCAGGAAGAACCTAAGAGTTTTCTGCTATAACTGGATCAGCTGCAACTGGATTCTCTGGAATTTAGGTTTTTGGCCTCCCTAACCCCAAAGAATGGGGAATTGGGCCTCGGTGTCACGGTGAGTGTTGCAGTTCAGATAGATGGAACTCATAGACCCAAAGAGTGTGTGGTTGTGCATTTTATTAGACAGAGCAAAAGTACAGCTTCCCTGCTGTGGAAGAGGACCCAGAGGGGTTTCTTCTGTGGGCTTGGGAGGCCAGAGATTATATCCCTGAGTTATTCCCTCCCTATTCTTTTTCTCATCCAGTGAGAAGGGTTTTGTAAACCTTTCTCTGGATTAACTGATGTTTGAATCCTTTACCAGATTGGCTACTGTTGTAAAACCCTGAGTCACTGACCCTCCACCTCCAAGGGCCAGTGGTGGGAAAAATCCCTCCCCTTGAACAAAGCCCCTAAGAGCCAGATGTAGGAAAACTGGAAACAAAGCCCCTAGCCGGCCAGAGGCGGGAAAAGTCCTGCACTTCAAACAAAATCCCCTAGCCAACCCGGGAAGTTCCTCTAACACGGTCCTTCACCACGGTTACATAACTGTAGGGTTTTTAAAAAATGTTCTTTATTGACTTGAGGAAGTTTATCTCTATTCCTAGTTTGCTGAGAGTTTCTATCATGAATGTGTGGTGGAATGAATGTATGTAAGTTTAATTAGATGGTGCTGTTTGGGTCCCCTGTATTTGTACTGATTTTCTACCTGTTTAATCTATAAACTATGAAGTTAAGGTTCGCCTAAAGCTGCCTCCTTACATATTTCAGTTCGGGCCTAAAGGTTTTGCTGTATGTAGTGATCTGTAACTTCATTAGATGTATAAACAGACTATAACCTAGTCTTGTAACAAGCAGTCACGTTTCAGACAATCACAGTAGCCATACGTCACCCACTCACTGGTGACTATGAGCCCCCCCAAATTTGAGACAAGTCTCAGTTAATTTAGAAAGTTTACTTTTCCAAGGTTAAGAATGTACACCCATGACAGTCTCAGGAAGTCCTGGTGACATGTGCCCAAGGTGGCCAGAGCATAGCCCAGTTTTATACATTTTAGGGAGACATGAGACATCAGTCAACACATGGAAAATGAACACTGGTTCCATCCTGAAAGGCAGGACAACTTGAAGCAAAAGCAGGACAACTTTAAGTGGGGAGGGGGCTTCCAGGTAATAGGTAGGCGAGAGACAAATGGTAGCATTCTAAGTTTCTGATTAGCCTTTCCAAAGGACACAATCAGATAGGCACTTATCTCAGTGAGCAGAGAGATGACATGGAATAGAATGAAAGGCAGGTTTGCCATAAGCAGTTCCAAGCTTGAATTTTCCCTATAGCTTAGTGATTTTGGAGGCCCAAGATATTTTCCTTTCACATGAACAACTCTCCAAACTGTGCTTAAGTAAGGCAAGCACCAACTTGTAACCAATCCAGCCATTTCTGTACCTCACTTCTGTTTTCTGCACGTCAGTTTCCTTTCTCTGTCCATAAATCCTTCCTGACCATGTGACAGCACAGGAGTCATTCTGAACCTATTTGGGCGGGATTCTCCCCAATTTGCAAATCATTCTTTGCTCCTTCAACATTGTTAAATTAAATTTGTCTATAAAATTTTTATTTTAACACTACTAAAAGGCAGAGGTTGAAGTCTAACTGTAATTGTGGATTTGTCTCTATTTCTCTTTTCAGTGTTTCATTTATTTATTTTGCCTTGCATATGTTGACATGCTATAGTTAGGTGCCTAGTAATGAAGAGTTTACATTTCCTTGGGGCTAGAAGTGTCTGTTCCCCTTTGTGTACTTGTTTCTGTATCCCCTTTTGTCTGTAGGTTACCTTAAAACCTCTTTCTTAACCAACATCTCTGCCTTGTTCTTTTACCTATAACCACTGTTATTCTAGAGCTGGACTGATGTGATGATAAACTGTGGAGAGAAAAGAAGATGTAATTTGAGGATTAAGCTCAGTGTTTTGGTGGTTCTGTGTACCTTGGATGTGAACTTCACTACTGCATCTCACCATCTCCCTCCACTTTCTTATTAATGCTAGAAGGCTGGAGTATGTCCTAGTTGGATGATTCAATTCTCCTAAGTAGAAAAAAATCTCTGGTAGTGTAACCGATTAGCTACAACCAGATTCTCCAGGTTCTTGCCCTCTCTAAGCCCAAAGAATGGGGAAGGGGGCCTTGGTGTCACAGTGTTACAGCTGAGGTAGAACTCAGGACCCAAAAAGTGTGTGGTAGTGCAGTCGATTAGGCAGAGGGAAAAGACAGCTTCCACACCATGGAAGGGGACCCAAACAGGGTGCCACTGCAGGCTTGGGAGACAGAGATTATACCCCAGAGTTGTTCCCTCCCCATTCTTGTTCTCATGCAATGGGGTTTTTCCAACCTTTCTCTGGATTAATTGATCTTTGAATCCTTTACCGGATTGGCTACTATTTTAAAACCCCAAGTCACTCAGATTCCGCCTCCAGGGGCCAGAGGAGGGAAAAGTCCCTGCCCTTGAACAAAGCCCCTAAGAGCCAGAGGTGGGAAAACTGGAAACAAAGCACCTAGCCAGCCAGAGGCGGGAAAAACCTGCACTGGAAACAAAGCCCTAGCCAGCCAGTGGCACGAAAAGTCCTGCACTTGAAACAAAAGCCCATAGCCGACCCAGAAAGTTCCTCTAACACAGTCCCTCAGTAGAGTCTGAGCCCTGCTAATAGATAGGTCTTTGTTTAGGAGAACTCTCTAGACTTGCTTCCAGCTTTATTTTCCTTCTCTGACCCTCCGAACTAGAAACACTAAGTTTGTGTTTATTTTTGGTTTGGGATCTGTTTGTTTGTTTTGGTTTCATTTGTTTCTGCTTGCCTTTTCACAATGAAAAGGCAAATCCTATGAAACTGGTGTGACTTTTGCTAAGTATTTGGCCGTTCTCATGCTGGTCCACACTGTCTCCAGTAGTTCATCAGTTACCACGTAGGCATTCCTACCCTTGTGTGGCTCCAGGGGCTTCTGCTGTAGGTAAACTGATGGATGCTATAATTCTCTGTATTCTCGTCTCTCCAGATTTGGGGCTGGCAATTTGCCCTGCAACTTCAGTTTCTGACGAGTCCAAGTCAAGTCATTGATTTTCAGTTTTGTCAAGTGTTTAATCTTGTTACAAGGGTGAGAGTGACAATTTCCAGTCATCTTACCTGTTGGAATTGAACCTGGAAGTTAGGTAGGCGTTTTAAACCTTTTCCCCCTGTATTTATTCACATGACATTATCAACAACACTCATGAAGGAACAATCATACTGAAATTTTATTTTTTTATTGATAGAAATCACAGAGCTGTAGTTTTAGCACAGTTATAGTTTCTTTTTCTTTTTAATTTTCCTGCTAAAGTCAGTGATAATTCACAGATGCTTTTCTAAGGGAGACAAGAATTAAATAGCTGTTTTCCTGGCAACATCAGAAAGAGCAACAATAGTATAGTAAAAACATGTGAGAGGAAGAATTTAACAAAATAAATTAGATACCATATTTTCATCTCTGAGTTGTTCACAGAATGTGAAATAGTTTAACACATAATGTAAATTTCTTTAGCTAAAGCTTGCTAAAATAACAGAATGGATCCAATGTACACTGTGATCTTACATAATAGTCAACCTCGCCTAGTAGTCGTAGAGTTTTTAACTAGAAATTGTAATTGTGATTTCCTTTAAATATATTTGTTCACTTTAGGATGATGATTACTATTAAAAAAATAGAAATACCAGTGATCCTACATTATGTTTTCTGAAATTGGCAAAACATAACTTTGATTCATTTAAAATATTTAATTCACATGCCTGGAAAATATTCATTATTCAACTTACGTTCTCCTCTTTAAATTGAAACTTTTAAAACAGGGAAGTTCAGCAGTGAAGTGCAGCTTCACTGAATCAATTCTAGTTTTCTAAGCTTTTCATAAAAAGTCAAGATAAAACATTTTATGCTCTCTGAATAGGATGCCTTGTTTTGCAGGCAAATTTCTGGTGTTCTTCAGTTTGTAACAAAACTTTCATTGTAGAGATCAGGGGAAAGATACATAGAATCGAAACCCCACCAAAAATGAAAAGCAAAGTATAAAATAGGCTCCAGAATCACATTTTTCTACACAAAGTTGATGTTAAAAAAAAAAAGTCACTGTCAACCATTATTGGCAGGAAATTTACATTTGGAATGAGGGTAAGATTTGAAAAATGCTATTACGGATGAGAATTAATATTTAACTGAGGAAAACATCTCTTGCATATGCGCATTTGTCTAACAAAACACAAAGGTGTTTGTATGATACTTTTCTTTTCCATATTAGGAAACTAAGGCACAGTGAAGCTTAATAGTTTGTTTATTTTGTGTTGCTGTATTTTCCTCTGGTCATAAAGATCCTTTGTGTCAGACTCAGCATCAAACTGGGATCTGATCACCAACAGAATCCAGTATTTCTGTTACCTATCTCTGAAAAGAAAAAAAAAGACATTTGTTACTTTCTATTTGTCAGAAAAACTTGTTTTTTGTTTTTTGAGGTTTTTTTTTCTATGATTATGTCGTTGGATAATTGACTTTATTTACTGATTGAAAATGGGATATAAAATAAACAAATCATTCAAGTTCATTTGAATTTTCTGTGTCCAGATAAATCAGATACAAGTTGCCTTTTTGAAAGCGGTTTATATTAAAGGTATGTTGTTTTTCTTTACACTTGTCTCCTTAGAAAATGGGCAAAACAATAGATACATTTTAATGAGTAAGTGCTTCTTAAGTGTTTTCTCAAGGAAGCATCCAGATTTATTCTAATAACTACTTTTATAGCAATGCCTTTCCAACACAAGTGCATACACGCCTGCCCGTTAAAAGGCAGGCTTTGATTCTGTAGGTTTAGGAAAGTGACTTTGATTCCGTATTTCAGCAAGCTCCCAGGTGGTGCTAATGCTTTTTATCCATGGACCACACTCATAACAAGGATCCTTTTTACTGAATAGACTTCACGCAACAAGACAAGCATTGTGCCTTACTTATCCTAACCAGTTGTGCACATTTTCAGAAATTAACTTGTAATTAAATAATTGGGTTTCAACCCTGTTTGTATGTTACCTAACCATGGACATTTAAGTAGTTTGAGATGTTTTTGTTTCCTATTTTAAATTCCGGGGTACATGTTCAGGATGTGCAGGTTTACCACATAGTTAAATGTGTGCCATGGTGGTTTGCTGCATCTGTCAACCCATCACCTAGGTATTAAGCCCAGCATGCAGTAGCTCTTTTCCCTAACGCTCCCCTTGCATCCCTCTGACAGAGCACAGTGTGTGTTGTTCCCCTCCCTGTGTCCATGTGTTCTCACTGTTCAGCTCCCACTTAAAAGTGAGAATATGGGTGTTTGGTTTTCTGTTTCTGCATTAGTCTGCTGAGGATAATGGCTTCCAGCTTCATCCATGTCCCTGCAAAGGACATGACTTGTTCCTTTTTATGCCTGCATAGTATTCCATCATGTCATGTACCGTATTTTCTTTATTTAGTGAGAATGGCGATTATTAAAAAGTCAAAAAACATCAGATGCTGACAAGGTTGTGGATAAATGGAAACACTTTTACACTGTTGGTGGGAATGTAAATTAGTTCAATCCTTGTGGAAGACAGTGTGGTGATTCCACAAAGGTTTAGAACCAGAACTACCATGTGACCCAACAATCCCATTTCTGCATATATATCCAAATGAATACAAAACTTTTTTTTTTTTTTTGAGACATAGTGTTGCTGTTTTTGGCCTGGGCTGGAGTGCAATGGCGTGATCTCGGCTCACTGCAACCTCCGCCTCGAGGGTTCCATCAATTCTCCTGTCTCAGCCTCCCAGGTAGCTGAAATTATAGGCACTTGCCATCATGCCCGGCTAATTTTTCTATTTTTAGTAGACATGGAGTTTCACCATGTTGGCCAGGCTGGTCTCAAACTCCTGACCTCAGGTGATCCACCTACCTCTGCCTCCCATAGTGCTGGGATTACAGGCATGAGCCACCACGGCCAGCCTGCAAGATGTTTTATAGCAGCTATCTCAATTCTACTATGGCAGTGTGGCTAAGATATTGTAGCAGTAATACATCAGTTTGTTTCCAGAAGCTCTCCCTTCCTCTGTGTGGTGTCATAAATACAGCTTTTATTAAACATGTAGTCTTAGTGGAAATTTATGTATAATTCTGAGTCTAAAACAGTGTCCCAGCTTTTTGAGAAAGTGCAAATACTTTAGTATACTTACAAAATACACATTTTCCTGTTTTTGTTTTTTTAAGGTAGATTAAAGAACATTTTACTATAAACTATTTCAAACATAGTAAAAAGTATACAAAGTAATAGCAAGTACATGTTTATATTTTGTGATTTTTACTTTCTCCTTCTTTCCCTTAAACACAGCTCTTAATTCTGACTAAAACAAAATACTTCTCCTTAGTCCAGTGGTATCCCTTGTTTTATATCATAATCTAAGATTACTTTAGACCCTTTAACTTATCTTTAGCCGCTTCTAGACATAGAGATTTCTACAGATGATTCACGGATAGATACATAGGCATATAGATACGTAGATGATCGAGACATCCAAAAATAATAGTATTTTTTACTACTTGTTTTTTAAATTTGCCTAAACTATGTCTTATTGTATGGATCATTTGGCGTGTTCATTCAAAATCAAGACTGTGAGATGTACATCTAGCCAATCCACTTAAACTACTGATTATCATTCCATTGTTCAGTAGACCATCTTTATTTATCCTCCTAATATTAGAGAACTTTTTACTTGATTTCAATGGCAAATAATGCACCTATAAGCATCAGAGGGCATATGTCATTGCGTACATGAGTAATACCAGAGTATGATGGTTCCTCTGTGTTGTTAATACTTGGAGTTATCCAATATGTACATATTTCACTAATTTGATAGTTGTATTTTAGCGTATATTTTTCTGTTTATTTATACAAGCAATTATCTTTCATATTTTTTCTTTCCAATTCATTTGTCTTGAAAGCTATGAATAACTTGTTCATATGATTTGATAATTTTTATTTTTTTAACTTGTGCATAATTAGGATTTTCATTATTTATATATTCACTATGCTAATCATTTCTTCAGTTATGTATTTTGAAAACATTATCTCCCAGATGTGGATATCTTTCAATTTAGGACATGTTTATTTTAATATAGAAAAATTATCTAGCTTTTGTTTTTTCCCTTTGAGGCCTTAGGGATGATATTTGTGTACGCTATTCAGTCAGAACATATTTTTTTCATAAGGATAAACATTACGTCTAGAGTCATTTATCGTGTATGCTGGTTTGCAATTTCACCTGTCATAAAAAATTACAATACATTTACAAGATTGTACCTGTACATATGCTTCATGGTTAATTCCTTCAGAAGACATATACTGTCCACCATGATACCAATCACACACTTTTTTTACTATAGCTTCCTAATGAATTTACCTTAGTCGTTAATAACAAATTTAGTTCTTCAAATTTGTTTTGGTCATTCTTGGGATTTTCTTCCTCCATGTGAAGCTTGTATTATTTTTTCTTCAGTTTCATTAGAAAGAAATTGGTGGAAATTTTATTGGAATTACATGGAGTTATTATGATTTAAGAAAAGTATTTGTTGAATAATATACTTCTCTTTATTCATGAGAAACATGTGTCTTACTTTTAAGTTTTTTGACAAATTAATGTAATTGGCTTTATTAAAAACTAGCATACGGTAGGTGCTGTGGCTCATACCTGTGATCCCAGCACTTTGGGAGGCCAACGCAGGTGGATCACTGGAGCCTAGGAGCTCGAGATCAACCTGGGCAACATGGAAAAACTTCATCTCTACAAAAAATACACACACACACACACACACACGCACACACACACACACAAACACATAAAATAGCTGGGTATGGTACCATGCATCTGCAGTCCCAGCTACTTGGGAAACTGAGGTAAGAGGATCACCTGAACCCAGAGCCATAATCACTCTACTACATTCTGGCCTGGGCGACAGAGTAAGACCCTGTCTCAAAATGAAAAAAAAACCCAACAAACAAAAACCTAACATGTTATTCGTTAGATTTTTCCCTCTTCTAGGCATGCAGCAGAATTGGACAGTAGCTTCATTTTTATTATATATTGACATGTTTACTCAGTTACAAGAATGCTACCAATTTTTGTATTATCTCATATTCTCTCAAATATTCTATTATGGAACCACATTTTCATGTTTTATTATAACAAGAGATTTGCTGTTTGAGTTTTTTTCCTCCTAATTATTTATTTATTTTTTCTTACTTATATGTTGTTACATGGTGCAAGGCCTCCAATAAAATGCTGTCCACGCGTAGTAAGAGTGATAACTGTGGGTGTTTCATAATTTATTTGAGCTGCTTCTAACATTTTACCATTACATATTATTTTGGATAGTTTGATAGTTATTTTCTCTCAAATGAAGGGAATTATCTTCTATTCTTTATTTCTGGATGCATTGGTTCAGTTGGATTTATTGGTTGTTAATTATTATAATTTTTTTGCATCCATTGAAATGATCATATCACCTTTTTCCCTCTGATCTGTTAATATGGTAAGAATTTAACATATAGTTTATCTAATGCTGATGATACCTTATGGCCATTATAGGTTAACCCTAGCTTGTTCTTGGTGTTTTATTCACTTTCATAATTTTGGTGAGAGTTCTGTGATACCAATGTTATACTTCACATTTTTGCATTTTTAATCTTAACTTTGATTTATCTATAATTTTCCTTTTTCAGGCTATCTTTGCCTGGTTTTGCTATTACAGCTATGGTAGTCTTATAAAGTAAGTTTGGAAGCTTTCTCTCAGTCCTCTGGCCTCTTCTAAGTCTTTTGGAACAGTTTACATCATTTCGAGATTACTTGTTTTAGGGTTTTATAGAACTTGGTTATAAAACTGGGTTTGGTGATATTTTGTGTGTACTGGGAGGTGGGAGGTGGGAAGGACATTAGATTCTAAACTAGAGGAATCAAACTACAGCTTTAATTTTTACAAGTAGTTTATTAAGGCTTATATTTCATTTTGAGTCAGTTTTAATAAATTTTACTTTTTGAGAATGTCTATTCAATATAGATTTTAAAGCTATTTCAAATATTATTTTGTTTTTCCAGCCATTAAATTTATTGTTCTACATTATTTTAATTTCTAGTGTTTGCATGTTTATATTCTTTATATTTTCTTGATTTATCATAGCAGAGTTTCAACTGTATTTTTTTAAAGAATCATATTTTAAAAAATATTTTCTGTAAACATATATTTATTTTGTTCTTTCTCAAATATTTTTGTGCTTACTCTTTTGTAATTTATCTAACTCTCTGAACTAATATTTATCATGCATATCTCAGCTTTTTCATGGAAATGAATTTTAAAATGGAGAGTGTCCTTCAAAGTACTGCAACAGTTGCAATCTCCAAGTTTTGAGACATAATTTGTTAATATTATCATTAATTATATGTTATTATATTTGTGTGTTCTGTTATTTGTTTTTAACACATGAATTATTTAAATATATGTATTTTTCCAAAGTATGATGCTTTTTGTGATTTATAAAAATATGAATTCATAGTTTTCTGGTGTATGCATGATACATCATTATTTGTATTCACTGAGACTTTTTTTGTGTCCTATGTTGTTGTTTGAAATTATCTATCTACACTTCAAAATTATATTCATTTATATATGTGATGTAACAATCTGTCTTTCACCTCGCTAATTATTACTTTTTATTCTTTAATTCTTTCCAGATCTGTCTGTATAACTTGTTTTAAAACACTTTGAAAAAGGGTTATTATAAACAGAAAATGTTGAAATTTCTAATTATGTCATGCATTGGTTTTGGGGGGATAAATTTCTCAATTTTATTTCAGTTTTATAACAGTATGTGCCACAGGTTTAGGATATTAAATCTTATGTATACTTGTTATACTTGTTTTTTAAATATTGTTCTTCATTAACTTTCTCTCTTCCTAGTTGCGTTTATTTACTTTTTAAAGTATATTTTTATGACATTAATATTACTATGGCAACATTCTTTCTTTATTATTTGCCACACATCTTTGGTGGTTACATTGGGTAGTATCACATATATCACTTAATTCCCTATTCCTCTTCTTAACAATATCTAATCTGCTGTTTAAGTAATCCATGAAGAATTCAATTTGAATAACTATTTGTTATTTCAAAAGATCTATTTGATCCATTTTGAGGTATGTCTCACCCTCTCTCATGCCTATGTTTTCTTTTTTAATACTTCGCTTCATATCATGTCATCTTTTTAAGAATACTGCTTTCATTAAACTTCTTTAGTTTTCTTCTTATCTTAAGTTTTGTGGAGATTAACCCTGCTTGTTGTTATGCTTCTCCTTTTCAGTATGGTGGATAATTTCTTATTAGATATGATTTCCTTTTCTTATTTCTACTATGAGAAACCTCAGTATTCGAAGTATTCTCCAAATTGGCCTTGAGTTCGTATCTGTTGCTTATAATAGATTGTCATTGTCTTGGGGCTGATTTTTATATTCATATGGGCCTGCTCATTAAACAGCTCATTGCTAATGTAAAATCAAATGAACAGAAAACAAGGTGCCAGCATGAGAACTCAGCTTCTTTGGGAAAATGCCTTTACCCTCAACCCCCAAGTCTAGACATAAGTAGCCTCATAGTCATATTATCTCTCAGCTTCATGTTTTGGGCAGCCTAAGTTATGTTGTCACTGAAATTTTAGCACTTCAAAGATCAGTGCTTTCATCCCATTCATGAGTTTCATTTCCTCCCAATCTACGGGGCAGAGATATCTGATATTTCCCAAGCCTCTCATCACTTTAGGGCTCAACTGAGCAATTGCCAACCTCTCTGTTTCCTGACTGTTAGCTTCCTCTTCACTTATAGCCCCTGCAGATTTTGCTGCCAATTTTAGAGCTAGTATAATTTTTAAAAGCTGAATTTAATCCAGAGTGTTTAGCTATTTGTAGGAAGACTTTCATGGTAACCTGCTTCTTTATTTTATTGGAATCAGAAGTCTCCCCTTCCTCTGTTACTCCTTATCCAAAAGACCCATAATATTCAGAATTATTTCTTTTCAAATCAGTGCACTATATTTGGTCTCATTAAAATACACAATCCACTTTGTTTGTTTTAAACTAACCTGTCAAGCTCCTTCTATTTTTTTGTGCCTTTTTTATTCACTTAAGCACCACGGACCATCACAACTACCACGCTCTTGCTTATATTCTGAGCCCCTGTATGCTTATTCTACCCTTCTTTACCTACAGTCATAGCTAAAACAAAAATTTTTAACACATCAAATTGTTTCTTCCTGCTTAAAACCTTTAATGTCTCTCCAATACCTACGGATAAGGATCCTTAATGAAAGCTTAAGAGATGCTTGATGGCGTGGTCTCTACCTAGCAACTGCACCTTGAGATTGCTTCCCATTTTTTTTTCATCTTTTGGGAATGCTGGCTTATTTTCATCCCTCACTTGATCAGTGCTCTCTCATGTCAAAACTATACTATTGGCAATGTTTTTCAAAGTAGGTCCCTGGAGCAGCAGCATCAACACCATCTGGGTATGTGTTAGAAAAGCAAACGCCGGAGTCCCATCCTAGACGTGCTGGGCACGTCCCAGCAGTCCGCACTTCCACAAGCCCTCCAGGTGTTTCTGATACATATTAAATTTGGAAAGCCACTTCCATAAGCTGTTTCTTCTGTTTAAAACACTCCTACTTCTGGACCCTTGATGTGCTTGCCTAGGCTGTCTGTCTCATGCTGTGGGCTTCAGTCTAAAAGTCACTTTTTGGTGTGGCAAAATAGACCCTTAAATGAGGTTGACTCCACCTGTCATATTCACCTGAGGTGTGTTGCGCTTCCTTGATAATTATAGTTACCATGTAGCATGAGATCAAATACTTTTTAATATAATAGTATATATTTCTATAAGACTATCTTATATATAATATATATTTGTTTCTAATCAGGAAACATATTTGCATTCAACATAGGTGAAATCAGAAAGTAGTATCTGTAGTTCAGACTTCCTTGATATTAATTCTTGGATCTACAAGAAATGCAGGCTCTTGAAAGTAGAGGATTTCAGTTGCTTCTTTGCCATGTATATTCAATGCTTGCCACATGCCTGGAAGTTATATAATTACAAGACATTTATAAGTGAATAAAATGAATGAATGCATGATTTAAATAATATTTTGCTTATAGAGGTTGAAATTAGTACTCCCTAGTCCTTCTCATCTTATTTTCCAGATGTTTTTATTTTTCTGAGAGAATTAATGTCAAGGAAGTCTGAACTACAGATATTATTTTCTGATTCCAACTATGTTATATGCAAATGTGTTTCCTGATTAGGGACAAATATATATTTATATATAAGACAGAGTCTTATATAAATATTTACTATATATAGTCATTTATATATCTAGTGTGTATATATAGACCTATATTAATAGATAAATATATATAGTACTATATATGTATTCATATATATAGTCCTGTGTCACTTATTTTAAAGCCAATGATTAGTGGCTGAAAATTGTGAACAGATAAAAGTTATTGAAATACTTAGATCCAAGTGTAGACTCAATCTTCAGTTTCTTCAATACTCTTTAAAAACTTAATCAATGCAAAATGTTAGTAAAAATTTTTAATAGACTATTCACCTGTGTTTCCAGGTGAACCTGGAAAGGACAGCTAGTGGTGAGCGTTTGAACTGCCTATTGTGAGTGGTCACAGATATTAATGAGTTGCTCTCTTTCCCTCACCCTTTTCTCTCTACCTCAAAGGGCCTCATCCTGCTCACTGTGCTCTGGAAAATATTTCATCTCAGAAGATTCTGTTTTCATTTTTCTGCATTTGGTTATGTCTTTTCTTTGATATTAAGAATTTTCTTTATTATAAAAAATCTACTGGTTATTTATTGTTACAGTATATTTTGTAGCAATTTATAACTCTTTCTTTTGCATTTTAATTTATATAACTGTATTTCCACATTTTAATTTTATTTACCTATATCCATATTCATTTTATGCTCCTGTAAATTTTCAAACACTGTTGTAATTCTTTCAGCCTATTTATTTGTAATGCTTCCAGTTCAAACATGCTTTAATATACCTTAGTATTACTATTTTCTTTGCATAATTTGACTGACTTTTTATTACTAGACTGCATTTTTCTGGTTTCAAATGTTCACTTTGCAGTTTTCCTTTTTATTTTCCTATTTTTATAGTTTAATATTTAAATTATCCATCTTATTTCCATTTTAAATATTTTTATTTTGAGTATTTTATTTTTCTTCTAACTTTTTGTACTAGAATTTATGTTTTAGCATTTTAATTTTGGTCTAATCCATGCACTGTTTCATAGATGTTGAATATGTTTCTTTAAATTGCATGTATTATTTTTCAGTGATTTATTTTATAATATAATCAGGAGCCACAATCTTTGTAGTTTTGATATGAGAAAATCCTGTATTATTGACAGCATGGTTTGAAATCTTTTTATTTAGTTATTTCTGCAACTGACCCTTCCCGGCCTCTGTAATAAAACAGTTATTCATATCATCTATGAATTGATATATTCACATATTAAATTTGTTATAGAATCACTGTGTTAGGGAAGTGTCGGTCTTAGATATGGCAGTGGAACAATGGACTGGATCTTGGCCTGTGAAATAATCATGCAATGTAAATTGAGATATACACACATAAAACTTGCCATGTGATTAGAAAGGTATGCCTAATGTGGTCTACGAAACCAGAGGAGGGTATATGAAAATGTGGTATGTGAGCAGAATGCTCCTGGCAGAGAATAGCAAATACAACTGTCTTGAGATAGGGACAAGTCTTGTGGTATTGGAAAAATAGAAGGAAGATCAGTACCATTAGAGGGCAATGCCTAGAACTAGCATAAGTGTAGTGTCCGGAGGGTAGAGATAAAGTTGATCCCAACTATGGAGGTTTAAACAGAGCCCAGAATATGGCTTGTAGATCATATTTAATGATTTAAAAAATCATTCTGGTTCCTGAGTGGAACATAGATTAGAAAGATATGAGTGCAGAATAATTATAAGGTTGTCTGGTGAAGAGATGAGTATGAATTGCACCAGGGGACTGGCAGTGGCAGTAGCAATAAGTAGGAGGGCTTGAGAGTAAAATCAGCAGGATATAGCCAGTATTTTCTTGTGGGAGTGGATATTAACTTGTTAAATAGCGAACATTGGAGGAGAAGCAAGTTTGAGGCAAAAGATCTTCTGTCGGTTTGGAATATGTTTAGTTTAAAATAAGTGTGACACTAACCACTGAAGTGAGCTGTAATCATGCCACTGCACACCAGTCTGAGTGACAGAGTGAGGCCCTGTCTGAAAGAAAGAAAGAAAAAGAGAGAAAGAGGGAAAGAAAGAAAGAGATCAACAACCTATCATCACACCTAGAGGAACTAGAAAAACAAGGCAAACCAACCCTCAAATCTAGCAGAATAAAAGAAATAACCAAAATCAGAGCTAAACTGAATAAAATTGAGATAGAAAAAAAGAATTTAAAAGATCAATGAAACCAAAATTTGGTTTTTTAGAAGAACAAATAAAATTGATAGATCACTAGCTAGATTAATAAAGAAAAAGGGAGAGAAGGTCCAAATAAACACAATCAGAAATGACAAAGCTGACATTACCACCAACTCACAGAAATACAAGAAAACTCTCAGAGAGTATTGGGAACACCTCTATGCACACAAACTAGAAAGCCTAGAAGAAATGAATAAGTTCCTGGAAACATACAAACTCCTAAGGCTGAAACAAGAAGGAAATGAACCCAGAACAGACCAATAGCTAGTTCCAAAATGGAATCAGTAATAAAAAGCCTGCCAACCAGAAAAAGCCCTGGACCAGAGGAATTCGCAGCCAAATTCTACCAGGCATATAAAGAAGAGCAGGTACCAATCCTACTGAAACTATTCTAAAAAATTTAAGAGGAGCAACTCCTTTCTAACTCATTCTATGAAGCCATAATTCTTCTGATACCAAAATCTAGCACAGACACAACAAAAATGAAAACTTCAGACTAATATCCCTGATGAACATAGATGCAAAAATCGTCAACAAAATCAATCAAATAGCTCACTGAAAAGCTAATCCACTGTGATCAAATAGCCTTTATTCCTGGGATGCAAGGTTGGTTCAACATGCGCAAATCAATGAATGTGATTCATCTCGTAAATAGAACTAAAAACAAAAACATCATCTCAAGAGATATAGAAAAGGCTTTTGATAAAATTCAATGTCCCTTCATGTTAAAACTGGGCATGGAGAGAAACTATCAACAGAGTAAGCAGGCAACCTACAGAATGGAACAATTTCTGTTCCAACATAGAAATGGAAAAATTTCTATTTTTCCAATACTACAGGATGGTAGATTGTCTCTTTATGGCTATATACATATATAAATATGAGTAATATGTGTATATACTCCTTTTGGAAGGACAGTTTGATACTTTGTATAAATCATAGAACTAATTTTTAATGGCCATGCCCTATAATTAACTCTCCAGAGCATGTCCGAATTGAATTCTCTCATCTGAATTTTGCAAGGAGGTTATATAATTTCTGTAGTACTTGTGGCACAATAATATGTGCCACCCCAAGATGTCTGCATCCTAACCTGTGGGTCCTGTATTACCTTACATAGCAACAGAGACTTTACAGGTGTGATTAAGATAAGGACCTTGTGATGAGAAGAATATACTGGCCTAGACATGTGAACTAAAATTACAAGGATTCTCACAAGAAGGAAGGAGGCAAGGAGACAGAAAATAAACACAGCAAAGGAAGGGAGGTCAGAGTTGGAGAGTGATGTGTAATGGTCCTCTGTTTGCCTTGAAGATGGAGGCAATGTCTGGGAGCCAAAAAAAAGCCTTTTCAGATGCTGGAAAAGACAAGGAAATGGAATCTTTCCCAGAGGCTGCAGAAAGGTCACAACCCTCAGGATAGATTTGTTTCAACCCAATTAAACCCATTTCATACTTCTGACCTCCAGAACAGTAAGATAATAAATTTGTGTCCGGGCAGTAAGTTTATGGTGATTTGTTTCAGCAGCAATAGGCATCTAATACAGTATTTTATAATTACCCGTATTTATAATGCAATTGTTCAACCATGCCTTGTTAGTGATTCCAGTATTACTCCATGGAGCTGTGGCCATTCATATTCAAACAGTGACAAACGTGGGGCTGCAGGAGAGAAAGAAAAGTCAAGCAACCCTGCTATAAATGTGAGATAACTTGCAAGGACTCTGAAGGTCAGGAGAGCAGGCAGAACTAAATCCCTGCCTCCCTGGTGACTGAATACCTTAGAAATTTCACATCCTAACTGAGCTGTAAGATGACATGCATTGCCACAGAGTAGCTTGGCTACCGTGTCTTGGGCTGGCATCTCATTCACTAAAACACTGATTAGAATTACCTGCACCCTCCTAACAGAGTATACCCATGAAGGAACTGAAAGGAGTAATCGAGAAATGTACATGATATGTGTTTCTATCAATATTTTCATTCCTATAACATGCAAGTCAGCTTCATGTGTCATATAAAATCCAGAGAATACTCATATTTTCTCTCCAGTGTAAACCATCTATCAATTCTGAAGCAATTCAGAAATAGATCCAAAAATATTTCTATGGATGTGGAACAAATTTCTGATGTTTCTCTCTCTGGCATTTAGCTAATAGTACATAATAAAAATAAGGAAAGATTGTTTTTAAATACCCCAGGAAAAATATAAATCTTGGAGAATCCAAATTTAAATTACTGTTTCACAAATCAACAGCATTTTTTGTGCTTTATTATCTTTGTATTAAAAGTTTGAATAAGCATAATTGTACAACAGAAATTTTTCGGAACTCTGCCCCACATAGAAATGTATTTTCAGGTTAACTAGAGACCCAAAATGATAACACTCTATTGTCCCATTAAAATCACGCTATTCATGTATGTCAGAGCTCTTTACAAAAGTATGAGAGAATAAATGCGAATAAATCTTACTAAGCTGGCTCAAATTAACACTTGAAAAATATGTGAGTCATATCATAAGGGCTGTGTGTGCATAAAACACACAAAGAAAAAAGAATTATTCCCAGTGACAATCATGAAGTTGTTGGGCTTGATGGTTGGTTTCTTCTTCTTCTTCTTTTTTTTTTTTTTCAAGCAGCTGTGTGCAAATCATTATATATCAATGGCCAGAGGGAAACACTGTCAACATCTGGAGTTTTTATTAAACAAATACCAACAGCTATCATTTGATTGCTCTTTCCCAAAGCAGAGATTAAATAATAGTCTATCAGACACCTGCTGCATGAAATTCATCAGAGCAGCCTGCCGTCTCCATCAAGCATAAAGTGGTATCTTCCCTGCCTCTGCCAGCACACAAAACTTGTCATTGTGAGTGCAAGTGTGTGTGTGTGAGTGATTAAAACTGGAAATAGAAGAAAGGAATACTGATGAGTGGGGAACACACATTCTTCCTTATTTAAATGGAAATGTTTGTAAAAATTGAAAATGTCATTGAACATAACATGGTCATGTATTTTTCTGTGAATTTTAAACTTGGCATGTTCTTTTATAATAGCATTAACATACTTTTAAGGATTATTCATACATCATAAGAGCAGGAAGGGATCACAATGATTTCCAGAGATAGAAATGGTGGGAACTCATTAAAACAAGAGCTATCAGAACTGAAGTAAGATAACACTTATTTGGTATTTGAATACATGTTTTCAGTAAGTCTGAGAGTTGTACGTCTTGGAAATCAGATTATTGGACTAAATTTCAACTGGCACTTTGACAATTTAATCCACTGGTCATATTAGATAGAAATAGCTTTAAAATACCATGTGGCAACACTTTTCCCAAGGACAGTCAGCCTCCCCATGTCGAAGGAAGTGCAAGCATAACAGGTGTTGTTAATGAGCACTGTTGAAAATTATTTATATCTGTGCTACAAAAAATGTGGTCCTGAAACCAGCAACATCAAGAGTGCCTGGGAACTGGTTAGCAATGTAAATTCCTAGGCTCTAC
This sequence comes from Cacajao melanocephalus, assembly GCA_963573385.1. Classification (NCBI taxonomy): domain Eukaryota; kingdom Metazoa; phylum Chordata; class Mammalia; order Primates; family Pitheciidae; genus Cacajao; species Cacajao melanocephalus. The sequence goes on from CAUYLG010071108.1 coordinate 37,575, forward strand.
AATTAAACCTAGTGGATCAATTTTTGGAAGTGGGGCCAAATATCTGTGTTTTTCCAAGTTTTCTCAAAGATTTGTGTGCAAACTAAATGAGAGAACCATTAAACCTTCCTCATAAAACATTATTCTTCTCTTTTATTTTGTACATTTTTTCAGACATATGACTATCTAGCACCTTTTCCAAATTTAATTTTAAATGGAGGGGATAATATGCACAAGGAATAGCCACTTTAGTTGTAAAATTGCTTGGAGTGAAAAAGTTTTCGAGGCTAAGGAAAAGGTTTTTTGGGGATGTAGCATTTGAAAGTGCTTTCCAGGTTATAAACCTAAATATAACAGAGGAAGCAATACTTAAAGAGATAGATTAATATTACGCTGACTACTATAGTAGAGACTTTTTGTCCTTAAGATATTACAAAGAATATTTACACAATAGTAAGTGCATCACTTAGGTGTGTTTTCAAATAAAGTCAACAAATTAAATGTGGCTTAAAATTAAAGTTAATTAATTTCACATAATAAAAATGTGTTGCCAGGAAAGTTGCCGAAAAAAATATTAGCAATATTAGTAATTTGCAATTGTCTTGCATTACTTACATGGTTGCAATATACAGTAGTCTCTGGTTATACATTCTGAGACCTCCTCCAGTGAATGCCTGAAACCACACATAATAGCAAACTCTCAATATACAGTACTGTGTTTTTTCTATATATCCATAGCTATTATAAAGTTTAATATACCAATTAGGCACAATAAGAGATTAACAACAATAGCATACTAAAAGAGAACAATTATTACAATATGCCAGCATCACTAATCTTGTGCTTTGGGGTCATTCTTAAATAAAATAAGTGTTACTTGAACACAGGCTCTGTGACACAACCACAGTTGATCTGATAACCGAGGTGGTTAACTCTGTCAGTGGAGAGTTGACATCTGGTAACTCTCATGTCAGAAGCCTAGACAGCATAGAGCCACTGGGCAGAGGGATGATTCTTCTCCCAGGCAGGCTGGAGAGAAAGTGTGAAAGATTTCATCACACGACACAGAATGGCTCACGATTAAAAACTCAAGAGTTGTTTATTTCTGGAATTTTCCCTTTAATATTTCAGACCATGAGTGACTATGGGACATTAAAACCATGGAAAGGGAAACCACAGAGAAAGGATAACGACTGTATCGTCAACTCCATGTTCAGGAAAACTGAAAAAGGAAAGATAACACACGAGATGTTGGTGTCTCTTTGATCAGAAAGGCAAATCCATTTTTAAAACCCTACAACAAGCCTTGAATTAGGAGCTACTGTCACACAAAGGCCATTTGAATGAGGGGTGGTGACAGAAATGGGAGCGGGAATAAATTTGAGGTCAGCCCACCAAAAACATCTGCCTAGAGCTGCCACAAACCATGTTTACAAAACCCAGATCATTTTTTGGATCAATAGTTTTATAATCAATAGATAACATTTATTTAGTGATTTGTGTCAATTACCAACATCTCCTAGAAACAAGCCCGCTGAATTAACTCTACTAAGGTGTTTAAGAATAAACACCTTTCTACAGGCTTTCTGCTTCTGATGATTCCAGTGATGGGTTTAATGCATGTGATAGAAAGAACTTAAGAAGTCATTTTTCCAAACCCCTATTGCCAACAAAATATATAAAACAGATGTTCATATACTACTTCTACATTAACCTAGGGAGATGAGCGGCATGGTTTTTCTCAGTGATCTATCCTAGTGTCTCTGTGGATACGACCTAAAGGATGCTAGCCTAGGACATGGGACTTTGTCAAGCATGGCTTTGTCAGCAGCATGGAGCTGAACTCAATGAACTTTCAAGGTCCCTTCTAAGGATATGATCAGATTGGCCTGCCTGTGTAGTCTCAGGACTTGTTTATAACCACATGAGGTCAATACTGTCTCCCTCTGATTAATTCTCCTGCCATCTGTGCTGCCAGATGTAGTGAGAACAGGGAAGGCACTCCACCCTTGGGAAGAAAAGGCAGCTCCTCCCAACTGCTCTGCCTCTGCCTCAAAATTGATTATTCCCTTTGTTCCAGGATAGTTGAGCTCTCATTTGCCGACAGTAAAGGTCTAGGTACAAAATGAGGTTGAAAATAGCCATTCATTTAGTGCAGCAATGATTTATGCCAAATGGATTAGTATCACCTGTATTTATTTACTTGTGCTATTTATAAAATACTTTGGAATTTATTTACTAGCTACATTACAGTTTAGTGTCATTGAGTGCTTGAGCAAAGATGATTGAGATGAAATTCACTCAGAGAAGGAATTAAAAGGAGTATAAGGTAAAGAAAGTCAAGTCCTGAGATCATTCTATGACAGGGAGAGAAAAGAGACTCTAGAAGTGTCTACTTCTATTCCTAGCACAAATTTGCAAATTAGTCCAAGAAAAAGAGATATACCAAAACAGGCAAGTTATGTACTGAGTTCATAAAAGCTACCTCCACCTTTATTATTTCTGGCTCTGCACTTTTTTTTTTTAATTCTTTTTTACCCTTGATATTATAGAACTGAGAATCATGTGAAGTTTTGGGGAAATGTATTCCTTAGACTTAAATCACCTTTTGCAGACTGTGAGAGCTAGAAGGGACTTTCAACGTCACCCATCTAACGCATTTCATGTTACAGATACAACTGAGGTTTGCAGAGATGTGCTGATATTCCTCCACACTTTATCATGCAGAGCTTTTTAAGGTAATTGTGCATTCTCATAAGGATCAGTTTCATAATATGTTTGGCATATTAATATTTTAGGTAATGACCTTTCTCACACCCATCTGCTAATTTTATCAACAAAATTGAACTTTGTATTTATTGAGTGGAAAAATCAATTATCTTTATGCTATATGAGTACTCACATCTTTTAGGACTAAATCTAAATTAAGATTAAACGTTCCTAATGCTCTCCTGACGTTCGTGAAGATTAGATGCTTGACTGGATTGAATAGAGACTGATAATAACATCATAATAATGATATATGATAAGCTTAGTCTATACAAGCTCTGCTTTTTACTGTGTGTGTGTATGTGTGTGTGGCTTTTTTGTTTGTGTTTGTTGTTGTTTTTATTTTTTAACTTGGGGAAGTCACTTAACCTACCAGGACTCTCATTACCATAAATTGGAATCATTAGTCCACAAAGGAATCGAATGAGTCCCTAAGCTTCATCCTTTGTGATAGAAAATAACATATTTTAGTTTTAATAAATTTTAAATGTAGTTTAAATAAATTATTCAAAGGCTATTCTGGAAAGAAGTAAAGAGAAATGTGTCAGCAGAGACAAGTTCAATGTGGGCTCCCGGTTTCTGACCACAAACCCGAAATCACAGGGGGCTCAGGGCAAAGATCAGGAGGAATCTTTTGAGAAGCCCAGTCAGCTGAAAGGAAGCTACAAACTTATCATCTCAGATTTGGGATCTGGCCACGCACTCCTATTCGGTCAGATGGCATCAATTTCAATGCATGGTTTATCCACGCTTAACTACCCCCGTGGCTTTGCAACTCCTGGCAGTGTTAGTCAAACTAATTCAAAAATTAATTTCCAGATCATTTGGAAATTGGAAGTGAAGTGTATAAACATTTGCAGGATTTGATTATTTGCAATATTTTAACTGTAGATACCACTGGGCTTTATTAATAAGGAGAGCTAGTCTTGATTTTCATATTTTATATAAAATATAAAAATTATATTTGTTTTTTAGTTGAAGCATGAGTATATATTGCTTTTAAGTCCATTATATTCTCCCTGTGATTCCATAAACTAAAATGCAGGTTATGACTATTGTCATTTTGTCATATGTGCAGTTAGTTCTACATTATGCTATTTTAAATTTTTGTATCTAACTGAGCTTTTACAATTAAGTGAGCAATGTAAACAATAAGATAGGGTTTGATAAGAATCCTCAGGAAAAGTACCTCTCTTAGGAGCAAAATCAAGCCAGAAATACCCATTGGGTTCACTAGAGGGAAGATTTCAGGGGAAGACATTCTTTATGCTTTTGTGAGTTCTCTTCAGTGTTGGCAGCCTGCAGGAACAGGGAGTACGCAACTTCATTAAACTTTAGAAGTAACTTGGCACTGCTCTGCTGAGGAACAGAGTGGCCAGCATTAGTGGGCACTAGGATAGGCGTGTTAACAGACAGCTGACCTGAAATGGTCACTCATATAAAGATTCCACAGAAACCTAAGACATTTCCTTTCCAAGAAATTAGAAGAGAGATGGAAGCCACATCCTTCGAAAAAACAAGTCTCTCTAAAAGAAAAGGAACTTTGAAATGATCGGTCCTCTTTTTTTTTCTGCTTGAGCCTATTTATTTAAAATTTCTAGACATTATTTATCTGTTAAGGATTTTTTTATATTGAAGCATAATTTATGTACCATAAAGTCTACCCTTTTTGATTTATAGTTCTTGAGTTTTAACAACTATATGAATTCACAGAACTACCACCACAACTAAAATATAGAACCTGTGCAACCCCCAAATTCCCATGTGCTGCTCCTTTTAGCCAGGCTATTCCTTCATCAGGCAATCACTGATCTGTTTTTAGTGCAATTTTGCTGCTTCTGGCTTATTTCACTCAGCATGCCTTTGAGATTGGACCATTTTGTTGAGTGTATCAGTGGAAAAATGCTTAACATCACTAATCATTAGAGAAATGCAAATCAAAATCGCAGTGAGATACCATCTCACACCAGCCAGAATGGCTATTATTAAAAAGTCAAAAAATAACAGATGTTGGCAGGGTTGTGGAGAAAAGGGAATGCTTATGCACTGCTGGTGGGAATATAAACTATTAATAGTTCAGTCATTGTGGAAGCGATCTCTCAAAGAATTTAAAACAGAATTTCCACTTGATTCAGCAATCCCATTATTGGGTATAGACCCAAAGGAATATAAATCATCCTACCATAAAGACACATGAATGCACCTGTTCATGGCAGCACTCTTCACAATAGCAAATAAATGGAATCAACCTAAATGTCCGTCAATGGTAGACTGAATAAAGAAAATGTGGTACATGTATACCATGGAATACTATGCAGCAATTAAAAGAAATGAGATCATGTTTTTTGCAGCAACATGAATGGAGCTGGAGGCCATTATCCTAACAAAACAAAGGCAGAATCAGAAAACCAAATACCACATTTTCTCACTTATAAGTGGAAGTTAAACATCGAATACATGTGGACACAAGGGAACAACAGGCATTGGAGCCTATTTGAGAGTAAAGTGTGAGAGGAGGGCGAGGGTGGTATACCACCTGTCCAGTACTATGCTTATTACCTGGCTGACAAAATAATTTGCACTCCAAGCCCCATTGACATGCTATTTACCTATCTAGCAAACCTGCCCGTGTACCCCTAAACCTAAGAAAAAAGTTAAAAAATAAAAACAAAGATAAATATAAAGAACTGGGGCACACGGATAATGGAATACTAGCCAGCAATAACAGACCAGTCCTCTTTTTGCTCCTTGTTTCCAATTTCTTCACCTTTTTCCAGGTAGTAAGCCCACCCACTCCGTTCAGCTCATGAGAGTTCATTCATTTTGTAGAGGAAATGATGATTGATTCATGAATTGCTAAGAAGAGAGATTTGATTTTTACAACTTAATTTGTTAAAGTTGTGTCCTTTGACAAGAGCCAAATTGCCTCTTGGACTATTTATTTCCTGGACATTTGCTGCTAAATCTTGGAAGGAGATGAAACATGACGTTGCCTCCATTTGCTTTTAATATTTCCATTGCCTTTAGACTTAAAATTGTTCACCTTCTAAGAAAAATCCAACTATCGCCATCTCTTTGGTAATACCTTAGTAGCAATTATTTTCAGGTTTCGAAGAAAGAAATACCTTTAGAATCTCTGTGTTTTCCTCTAGCAGGAACCACCTTCATTAATTTTCTGTGGATTTAGCAGACCCCTGAGGGGATTATGACAAAAAGTAATGGGTAGAAGAGAGACTCCAAGGATGGGTAGAAAATTACCAAAGATAAATAACCAATTTGATATTTTTATCCTCGCCCCAGAGATATCATAAAAAGAGTACTGGGTCTGAAGTCATGAAACCTACTTTTACATCCCAGCTCTGCCAGTTATTATACGACCTGGGGCAGTGAGCTCGGTTTTATGGCCTCAGTTTTTCTTCTACAATAAAGTAGAATGAAGATAACCTCTTTTTCTCTGGATATACTTGATAACTAAGATATAGGGCATGTAGAAACACTTAACTGGCCAATGTTAACCATTTAGGAATCATTTATAAAAATTAATTGTACTGAATGTGTATATTAATTTAGATATTCCTTAGTATTTGTCTTAAGGATTAAGTTCATCTTTAATTTAATTTACTAATGTTTTCTTTGATATGTACCTAAAAATTATATTCCATAATTTATACAATCTCCAAATATGATATTTATAATACCTACTAATTATTCTTCCCTTTCCAAAGTCCTTTAGACTAAAGGATATTCTGGGAAAACAAGTATTAGTACAAGTTCATCAGCCATATATGGTCATTGGAAATGAAGGTTCCCCCGCAAAAAAGACTTCCTCAAGGAAGAGGCCATTTGTTATGATGATGTCACTGAATTTCAGGATCAGTATTGGATGAAAACAAAGTTCATTCTGCTTCTCATATAAGATTCTCATACCTAATTAGATGTTGACAACTAGGCTCTACATAATCATTTTTCTTTCCTGAAGTCTTTTTATTCATTATAGAACAAATTAACAATGGATTTTTTTTAAAAAAACTTATTGTATAAAACAGTGTGGGGTTGAGAAATTGGCTTCAAAAAATAACTTAGATACATCATTATAATATAAAAGTTTAAATAAAAACCAGACATATTAACATAAGAAGAGGTAGATTACTAAGAAGATCAATTAGATATATTTTAAGTATGCCCTTTAAATTTAATACAGCCAATAATTGGGATGTATTTTGGACTGAATATGATTAACACAGTCAAAAAAACAGCAAATTACAATATAGAAATAAACGACTTATATAAAATGTAGCATACAGAGTGAAAAATACAAATATCAAGAAATATTAAAATAATAAGAGAATTTTTATTTAGTAGAATAAAAATTAAATTCTCAAAATATATCTAATAGTAATTGCAAAATAAATCAAAAATAAAAATGTTGCAGAAACTATAAAAGATATACATGATTTTCCACAATTTGAAAAAGTAGTTTTTTTCATTGCAAGTGACTGTGAATACCACAAAAGATGAAAAAAATAATATTTACATAGGTTGTAAGAAAAGTGAATATTTAGTACTAATATAAATTTTAAAAAATATATTTTTATAAGAAACATATTTATATATGTATGTATATTTAAAGAAAATTAGGTAAACAGAAACAATAAATAGCTTAAAGTCAATAGCAGCATTATTGGCAATAGCCAGGAGGTGGAAGTAAACTAAATATCCAGAAATGAATTCTGTTATATGCTACAATGTGATGAACCTTGAGGACATTATGGTAAGGAAAATAAAATGGTTACAAAAAATCAAAAACTGTTTGCACAAATATGAGATATCTAAAGTAGTCAAATGAACAGAAAAGGAAAATAGAAAGGTGGTTACTAAGGGATGGGGGGAGGGAAGCAAAGGGGAGTGTTTAAGTGGCAACAGAGTTTCAGATTTGTGAGGTGAGAAGGTTCTGAAGATCTGTTTAACAATGCATATATACAAATATATACATATACATATATACACATATATATATTTAACGCTACTGAATTATAGTGTTAATATAACTTAAATATACATATATGTAACACTAGTGAATATGTGTATTTAATATATATTGAACATTACTGAATATATATAATTAACATATATATCTTTAACACTACTGAATTGTAGTGTTAATATAACTTAAAAGGGTTACATTGTAAATTTTGTTATGTATATATTTTTTTTACCAAAAAGGTTAAAAAACTTAAAGACAATGATTAACAACTTCAAAGTAATCAGAGAAAATAAGTGTCAACTGGTAATATTATACCCAGCTAAATAAATCAAGAGTAATAAAACATAAAATCATTTTGCAATAGCAGTTGAACTCTGTTTTAAAAGGATTGGATTGTTGAAGAATCTATTTAGTTAAAGAGGAAAAAAAATCATGTTAACGTTAAAATTGGGTTGAAACCACTAACACTGCAAATACATCAATATATAAAATACCACATATGTTTCTTTTAAAAATATGGGGGAATAGTCAAAATTTTAATCTGATAAAAGTACCTGGTTTGAAACTAAGCATATTTCAAAGTTTAGAAGCCTTTTAATTGAAATGTTTTTGGTGTTTTTTAAATGAGTTTTCTGTTTGTCATCATTTTTATTCAACATTCACAGAAGTTTTAATCAAAAGTGCAAGGAAAGAAGCACATGACCAATAATAACATCAAAACTTAAAAATCCTAGAGAAAAGAAAATATGCCTTATTAGTGAAAATATAATTACATTAATTTAGGTATTAAATAATGCATTTGAAGACTGTCAAAAACAAGATTGATTTCATTTTTTTCATTTACACATACATATGCACATGCATGCACACACACAAATAGAAAATGTAATAAGAAACTAAAGGATCCATTCATCTCAATAATCAAATCTGTAAGATACTATATTAACCAATATGTGAAAACATTTATGGAATGAATATTAACTACCAAATACAGAAGAAGACATAAAATTGAGAAATATAACATGCTTATGGATATTATAAAATGTAGCTATTTCTAAAGCTAAGCCATATATTCAGTGTTTTGAACCCCATATTATTTTTTAAATTAAATTTGAGAAAGTTGACCTACAATTTTATGAAAGTCTAAAGAACTGAAAATATTCTAGATGTACTTGAAGATAAATAATAACATGTATGTTCAAGAAAGTGTGGTACCCACACAGAGACTAAAATAGACCAATGGAACAGGAAGGAGAATTCAAATAGATTCTTACATATAAGGATCTGATAAATAATGCAGATGACACTGCAAATTAGTGTGTAAAGGCAGTACTGTTTAAGATCTAGTGAAAAAAATTGTTTCTTCTTATCTCACAATTAAAAACATATTAATTCTAGGTAGGTAATTGCTAAAACTTCTAGAAAAGAATACAAAAATATTCTAATGACTTCAGAGTAAGGTAAAATATGCTACAGCAGAAATAATTAAGTATATAATCAATAAATGTGACATTAAAACTTAAAACTTTATTTAATAAAGTATGCCAGGTACATATTCAAAAGAGAATACCCCCCAAAGTGATGTTTGCATTACATTGAAACAACCAGTGATTTGTATTCAAAATTTCAATGGAAAGTCAATAAAGTAAGGCAAATAAACAAATAATTGAAGAACCCCATAGAGAAATTTTCAAGGTATATGCACAGGTAATTCAGAGAAGAGGGAATGGTATGGCAAAACAAATATTTCAAAAGATGACAAAACTGAAACATACTCAGTGAAATGAAAATTAAAATAAAAATAAGATAGTATTCCAGACATATGAGATTGAGAAAAAGGTAACATTCTAAAAATACTCAGATTAGGTGAGGATGTTGGGGGAGGGAACTTTCCAAGCCACATAAATTTCCATCACAATTAAAAGAGGTAAACCAATGAATTAAAAGAGGAAGACAAATAGCCATGCAGCAGTGGCATGATGAGCTTAGGGATGTGTGCACCCATATGGATACACATTTTAAAATATCTCCTGAAAAGAGCAAGATGCACCATGATATGTAGTATATAATATATTTACATCAAATGTGAACTTTTTAAATTTTAGAAATGCCAGTTTAACAACACCATTAAAAGATAACAAAAAATTAAAACTAGTGATCATCTTTGGGGAGAAAAGTAGTAGTAAACAGATTGGAAGAAGAAACAAAAAGTAAGGTTCAACTATATCTGTTATTTTTTATTTCATCCAAAATATCCTCTGCAAATGTGGCTAAATTATAATTGCTGATGAAGACGTAAGAATATGAGTATTCATATATGTTTGAAAACCTTTTTTCCTTAGTTTTTGAAATATTTTACCTTAATGACATGTTAAAATAACAACAACAACAACAAAAAGTTAGGGGGACAAAAACCTACAGTGGACCTTAAAAACCAAGTTAGAAGACATTTTTAATTTTTGCAAAGTTAGGTTGAGCCTCGTTAGGCAACTAAAGCTGGACCTGTACTTTTTCAATGATAGATTTTGCTGATCTCAGCAATATTTCAAGAGTCAACAGTTCACAGTTTTCAAACTGTTGCAGAATAATGTTTTACTGTTCCATTTTACAAATACATGCACATTTTGAAGTAGAAGTTTCTGTATTGATATTATTCAACATGGCACTGTGCCCCAGTTAAGAAACATGGACATGAAAATAACATTGAGCCCTCTGGTGAGTCTGCAAGCACACCTGCATATGAGATTCTCAGAGTTTTGTATTTTTATTTCAGCAATCCACCTTCTCTCAAATCTCCCATAAATTCAAATAACACTGGGACATTACTTTATAACATCTGGTTCTTAGTGTCAGGATATGGTGTGAAGTAGCACTCAGAGATTTGGAAAGGAGACTAAATACAAATGGTCGCTTCTTTTGTGTATTTTCAATGCAAATGAATCGGACCAGGATATAACTCCAGGGTGCTTAAAACCTCAATATAAATTTATTTTATCACATATATATATATGTGTGTTAAAACAATCCAAAGTAACACTTTTATTTATTTCAGTTGAATGAACATTTATAAAGGGTGGTACTTTTCCCAGTCCTCTGGGAAGCATGAAGGTGTTTAGACATAATTCAGCAGCTTCAAGAACTTGATGTTTTAAAAGGGACATGGGGCATATATAAATAATAATATAAATAAGAGAGCTCATTCTTGGGACATGAAGTTTCATACAGAATTGTGCACTGAAGAAAATAATGAAGCCATTCTGGAAGTGATAACAGGAAATCTGAACATTGATGGGCAAATAGAAATTTCACTGGCACATATTTAAACTAACTTTTTTTTCTAATTATGAAAGTCATATATATTCTTCGCAGGAACTGGGGGCAATTCAGAAAAGCGCTGGGAAGGGGATTTCTCGTTGTTCCTGAAGTGATTGTGCATTTCAGTAGATAACGGCGCTCTCCTGCTGTTTCCCACGATGAGGTACCCTGGTTGCCATAGGAATATTAGCAGCTAAACTGATGCTGACCCTGTGACAGTGACCAGGCCAGGTTTCCACCGTGGGGTTGTCGCTTGTCCTTTAAAGTAGAAAACAGGGTCCAGTCTTCCGCTTTCGCTATGGGAACACTTGGAAAACAGGTTCGAAGGGAGTTGATGGTTGTGGTAGAGAGGCTCTGTCCTGTAGAGACGTTGTTTGAAAAATATTTGCATTAAAAAAAACCACTTTCTCCAACACATTATAGCTATTACCTATTTCTTAGAGCCTTTTAATACAAGTGTTTATTTTTCCTTTTAATTTCATCCAAATTCAGTCGTCCCTCGGTAGAGGCAGGAGATTGGTTCCAGGACCCAGTTAAACCAAAATCCCCAAATACTCAAGTCCAACAGCAGGACCTGTAGAATCCACATGGAAGAAAACTCTAGCTTTGCATCTGAGAATACTGTATTTTTAATCAGTGTTTCGTTGGAAAAAAATCTGCTTATAAGACGACCTGTGCATTTCAAACCCGTGTTATTCAGGCTCACCTGTATTCTCTGAGTGTTCTTTTCTAGGCCTTTGTGATAGATGCAGGAGGCAGATGGGGAGCCGGGCAGGGTCCCCAGAGAATCTCTGACCCACCCCACAGTGTTTACATCAGATGCTTTTATGCAGATGGGGGAACCTTGCCCGGGTCTTGTCTGCCCATGCCCACAACGGACTGGGGACCCGCTGCGCGCTGGGAGAATGGGGTGGGGGGAAGTGTGCGCCCTGTGAAGCGGGGAGGAGCCTGACCTCTTCAGCTCCTCTGGGCTGGCCTGGTATTCAATCTGTGAGGCGGGAGCCTTAGAAAGCCTCTTCTTTTTTTGCTGAGAGCTTTCTTTAATAAATTTCGCTTCTCCTCACCTTTCAAGTTGCCCATGTGCCTAATCTTTCCTGGACGTGTGACAGGAACCTGGTTTTAGATGAATGAAGGAGCAAAAGTCCTGCATGATTTGCATGCATACTATTCCCCTAGGTAGTTTCCATCTTTACGGTGGTCACCTTGTGCTGGACCCTTCTCCATGCCAATTCCTGAGCTAGGGGAGATGACTGTGTGGTGAGTCCTACCTTCAAAGAGCTTGAGGACAAGTGCTTGACCTCCCTGTCCCTTCCTGGTCTGGAATGACTGAAGCTTCTCTTATATACTCCTTGGTATCTGGAGCACCTTTACATGGTTGTTTCTGTTTTCTATTTTCCTTCATGAATCCACCATAGCAAAAATAAGCATAATCCTGAGATCATAAAAGAAAATATTCAAGAGACACTTTAGAATTTAGGCTGCTTGGGGGCTGGGACTGCATCTAGTTCATCTTTGTGTCATCCGTGTACTCGATGGCTATGGCCACCTCTGACTCACTGAAGCAGGTCTTCACCCAACTCCTGCATATTCATTACAAGCCTCTGATTTTGTGAATTGTGTTTGTCCACAGTTTTCTTACCTGATAGTATTCGATTTAGTTCCATTTCTTCTGACCAGGCTGTTATATAACGGTGTTTCACTCTGCTGCAGTTCAAAACAAAGCTTGACTGTTCAGCACTTCTCAACCTGTATTTAAGGGAATTATAAAGTCACACTTTTATACTTGTGTAATTTTTTAAACTGTGCACACACACACACACACACACACACACATTCCTTCATTGTTATGTATAAATCTAATTCCCGTATAATGATTTATAATGGAAAAAATAAAGAAACATAATGCTTAGAGATTTTCCATCTTGCCAGGTTTAATTCTTTGTAAACTGAATTCTGGTCATTATGTCTATCAGTTGTAATAGTATTTTAATTAAGTGTACATTTTTATGGAAAGTGATGGCTTCATATGAAGGATCCTGTATATATTCAAGCCCTGTCTTTCTTATTTTTTAATTGGCATGTAATTACACATACTTATGGGGTGCAGAGTGATATTTTGATACACTGTATATAATGTGTAATGATCAAATCAGGGTAATTAGCATATCCATCACCTCCAGCTTTTGTCATTTTCTTTGTGTTGGAAACATTCAGAACTCTAACTATTTGAAAATATACCATGAACTATTATTAGCTATAGTGACCCTGCAATGCTACGGAAATTCCTCCTATCTAGTTGGAATTTTGTATCTTTATCCAACCTCTCCCTATCCTTCTTTCTTCTATACCCTTCCCAGCTCTAGTAAAATTCTACTCTCTAATTCTATGAGCTCAGTTTTTTTTTTAATCTCCATGTATGAGTAAGAACATGTGGTATTTATCTTTCTGTGACTTGGTTGCCCCATCTTTCTTATGTGCTGTAATTTTGAGAAGACTTCTTAGTAGATTTTAACCCATTTCTGCACTGGTTATGAATGAAGGATTAAATAGATGTCTGATTATCTAGCTTGCAGGTAAAAAAGAGGAGAATTTCTCTTTTTTAATTTGCACAAATTTATGGGGTGCAAAGGTAATTTGTTACATGCATAGACTTCATAGTGTGAAGTCAGGGCTATTAGGGTATCCATCCTCTAAATAACATACAAGGTATGCATTAAGTAGTTTTTTAACATCTCATTTCTCTCATCTCTTCACTCTTGGGAGTCTCCATAGTGTGACATTCCACATTCTACCTCCATGTGTAGACATTACTTAACTCCCATATTGACTCTCTATATCTGACTTATTTCATTTAAGATTCTTTTTTTAGTAAACAAAAGAATATAATGTATCATTTATCTTTAACACTATGTTAGCAATAGTATCCCTAACCGTTCCGTAATTGGTTGTCCTATGAACAAAATAAGAATAATACATGGAATTTCCTCTAAAACTCATTAGAAGAAAAAATAAGAAGAACAAACTTTCTCAATACTGATATTAATTATTGTAAACTATTCCCCCTCTGTGTTGAAGCACAAAATTACAGTTTGTGTATGATTGGTATGAATGTGGTATCTATTCATGGGTTAGGCCAGTGACTCAGCATATTCCATATTGCATCCACATCTGACAACATTTCTATACAAATAAAAATTTTCGGAGAAAGAAAAAAAAGCAAACAAATTAAATGCACATGCATATAAAATGCAAAGAAGACAGCTAAGTTGCAGAAAAGAATGATGATCTGGGTCTATAGGAAGTTATAATGGTATCAATAGGAAGAAATTGTCAGGGAGGAAACACTCAAGAGAGAATGGACATTGCACATCTACTCAGACTCAGAAGTTTCCTTGGGAAGTACACAGCAATACCAACAGTGTTCAGATCTAGAGAAATTATTACAAATATATATTATATAGCTTACCAAGCAGTTGCTAAGTATATATGTGCAAGGTAATTACTGCAAATATTTTCTACCTTTCTGTTTTTATTATGTGAGGACGAGAGACTGTTGTATTTAGCAGTGCTGAGATTATCAATATGCCAGCTGAAATAGGATTATATTTTATCTCAGAAATTATTCTACGATTAATCCTAGAAATGAATTAACAAATATGCCTGAGGATATTACAAATTGTTAGATTTTCTGCACATACATTTTGGGAATATATGCCAAGTATTTCAAGGAAATTAAGGTAGAAATTGATTTAAATAGACAAGATCCAGGAATTGATTTAAATAGAAAAGATCTGTTAAAAAAAAAAAGATGAAATTCATCATTTATTCTTGGTCCTACTACTTTGAAAAAGAAAAAAAGAGAGAGCTAGTAAAATATCTTCAAAAGTATATGGTGTACTAATTTCTCCACAGAAATTTCATTACCTGAAGCCAATCATCTATTAAGTTACTTTAAGGTCATAACAATGTACATCACATTCCTCCAAATATAAGTGTTTGTAATTATTTCAAAGCTAAACCCATGGAAAAGTAATCATTGTTTTAATCATCTACTACAGATCTATAAATCCATACAAATTGCATGGTTCACAAGTTAGATTTTAATTACTTCCTTCAACAGGAAAACACTGTTAGTTATTACTTTACAGCTTTTTCACTAGCCATGCAAGTTCTGATGTTATTTAACTTAAAATAGCTTACATTTAACAGAGGAATTTATAAAAGAATCTCAGATGCATACCTTTATTCCCATAAGTTGGTTACTATGAGGAGGAAAATGGCACACTATATATTAGAGTATATGGCACTTTACATGATTTGCACACATGATTTACATGCACACAAATGCAAGCTAACATATTATCAAAGTGTGTGTGTGTGTTTTCACATATATCTGAGGCACTTCAATATGTAATATTCTGTTTCATAGACAAATCATGCATTCCCTACAACTGATTCATATGTCCTCCAGCTTGAGTAAGATTTTGTTTTCTAGTGTTTCCTCATTCCTTCTTACTCTGTAAACTCTAGTTCCATATATACTTTCCTTTTTAGTCATTGGTACAAACGATTTCAGTATAAATCATAATTTGGATAGATTCAATTGGATTCCTTTGGGGATTCTGATATTTTTGGTAAACAAACATATCCTTAAAATTATCTATGAATATTGGTATATCTTAATAAAAGAGAAGGTAGTGTAATCAATGCAGAAGCCAAAAAACAAACACTAGTCAACATGACACTTAGTGTACACACATCTGTGGGTGAATAAAGTTATGCTTATTTCGAAAATGCTATAACCCAACAATCTGTTTTCTAATCTCTAGTATGAATCTACTTTACATTTGTCTAATGATTTTATGCACATTCTGCTATTCTTCCTTCTGCCTGAAATGATTTCACTTTTGTTGTCCATGTAAATAATTTCTAACATTTTCATGGGTAAAATCAAATGCTGCTATGAATCAAGTGTTCAGAAAGCTTCCCTTTTATCCACACTTTTTACAGCCTGGCAACTAAAACTTTTACCCTGTGTTTCCATGGCACAAGACAAGAATGTCTGTGCTTACCACTTCTACTCAATCTTAGCTTAAGATCCTACCCAATGCAATAAAGCAAAAGAAATAAAATACATAAATAAAATACGTAAATACTGAAGAAAGGCAATATGATCTTTGTCTACAGGTGTCACTGTTTATGTAAAATTCTGTAGAGTTTACAAAGAATTCTGTAGAATTTACAAAAAATCCTAGAAATCATAAGTAAATTTATCAATAAAAGAATGCAAAGTGGACATACAGTCAATTGCATTTCTACGTACTAGTAGCAAAAAATTGGAAAATTAAAATTTTTAAATAGGAAAAATAAAATTTTAAGTGTTCTGTTTGTTTAAAATCGCATCAGAAACAAAATTCATAGATATAAATACAGATATATAACAATCATACATTGTTATAGTAAAATATGTGCACTAAAACCTTTCTGAGATAAATTTAAAAGAGAATGGAAAAGCATACTGAGCTCCCAGATTGGAAGATTCAAAAATTTTTGAAATGCTAACTCTACACACACTTATCTAATCTTCACATTTGAGATTCCTCTAAATCCAAGCAGAGCTCCAATAGGACATTTTGGCATTTCTTTTCGGGTTGATTTAATTATTGTAAATTTTATATGTAAATATAAATATTTTAAAATATAAAAATATAAAATATCTAGAATAGTCAAACAAACCTGGAAAAAAGAAAACTAAGTTAATCTGATGATTTCAAGTTCATAATAATGAACATAGTGTAGATTTGATAGAAATATAGACAAAATAAACAAATAGATTTGTGGTCAGAGTAGCAAAGTACCAAGTTTTGGAGTAGAATATCACAAACTTTTCTGTATTTTTTTTAAATGAATACTAAGGCAGTTCAATTGAAAAAATGGAAAATATTTTCAATTAATCATGCTTTAACTGGATTAATTTATGAGAAATAAATGAACCAGGAACCTGATACCAGTAATTTACAAAAGTTAATACATAATGACTAAATATACATACTGCAAGAATGAAAGTTTCATTTAACATTCAAAAATTAATACACTGAGATAATTTACATGATTTCTATAGATAAGGAAAAAAACATTTGACAAAATCCAACACTTATTCATAACCAAAATCACTGACAAACTAGAAATAGAAATAATAGTCCTAAAAGTAAAAACTATAAAAATATAGTTTTATAAAAATGTAAAAACTATAAATGATAGTTTTTGATTTATTGCAGAAAATTTTATTACCTGCATAGGCAAGATTCTTACATCATGATCTTGATGGGAAAGACCCGTTTAATTTCTTTTTGCTTCTATTACTAATTTTTGCTCTTGTTGTCGGTATTTAAATAATTTTTTAACTAGAATTCATTTTAGAGCAGTTTTAGGTTCACAAAAAATGGAGCAGAAGGTGCAGACTTTCCACATCCCCCCCCCATGCCAACACATAGGCACAGTCTTCATCTCTTTATCTGCCTCTAGTTTTCGGTAGGCACTTTGTCCTGAGACCTCTGGCTGATCCAAGACACTGATTTTCTGTTTCTTCAGTGTTTCGTCTCATTTTAAAGATGGGATCAATGACTTTCATTCTGCTTCTATGTCCAGTACTAGAAATCAGATTCGCCAATTTTTAACCTTTGTTTGATCTTATTCTTTTCTCCCTCCCTTCCTCCCTGTCTGCTTCTGTCTTTACCTCTCTCATCCCTTCCTCTTTCCTTCCAGATCATTCTTTTTTTCAGAATCATGCTGAAAGCATGTGGCTATTTCATTCCTTAAAACTTCAGGGTGTATTTCATAAGAGCAAGGATATTCTGTTTAATAACAGCTAAGTTACTAAGTTCTGGATTTAACAAGGGATTCTTCATAAGAAAATAAAGACCCAAAGAATGAGTGAAACCTAAATGGTTTTATGCTAAGTTAAGCAAAGATAAAATTGTGGAAATATAACTAAACTGTGTGGGAAGGCAAAAATAAAAGAACTATTTTAACAAGATCTGTTTACACAGAATTCTGTCTTAGCTATGACTTCTCCTTGAAGAAAATTTATTTTCTCCTGGAACAGGGATGACATCTTTCACACAGGAGTTTGTATCTCTTGTTTTGGGGAAGGGAAAAGGGAGATTAGATTGCTCTTCTTGTATCTGCTGTTTTCTTAGTGTCTTTAGCTCAAAATAACCCCTATGCCAAAGTAGCATATTTTCAGGTGTCCTATTCTGCCACCCTGCATATAGTATTTCCACCTCTTCAGCCATTCACATCCTGATTGTATCAAAGTTGAAACTATGTCATGTAGCATTTTTCTCCTTCAGTGTGGCATCAAGGTATAGATCGCATCCTATATTTTTGTCATGTCTGCTTAGAAACCAGGCCTTTTAAAAAAACTATTCTTCAGCCTTTTTTCTTTCATGACACTGGCACTTTCAAGGAATCAGGCCAGTTATTCCACAGAGTGTTGCTCAGTTTAGTTTTGTCAGATGCTGCCTCATGTGTAGATTCAGGCTACATACACCTTGTGTGAATTTCATGTAGAGACATTTATTTCTCTACTGTTGCTCTAGATGGAGGCCTTGGATGTCCACCTTTCTTGGTGGATCCCAAAAAGCATAGGAAAGACATGGTATGTTGGTGATGCTCATTTTGACAGCCAGTCAAGGAGCTGTTTCTCAGTAAATGGAGAACCATTGCAATTAAAAAGCAATCTGCGTAAAAACATGTTGAGAATACATAAATGTTCTGCTCCTAATCAATGTTTTCTCTTAGATTTGCCTCCAGATACCTGTTTCACAAACCTGTCTATCTTCGTTATCCTCACCAGAAAACCCTGACCTGCCATTTCTGCAGCTGTCTGCACAGGTGGCCCTCTGCATGCCACCCAAGGGGGAACCTTCTCTCTGACTCATGTCTTTCTATTATCAGTATGGACTTAAAGGTGTCTATATTTCAATAGTTTTACAATCCATCGAACCTTTATTTTGATGTCCAAATTTTTCTACATCTGGTCAGCAAGGGCTCCATCAAACTGGCTCTTGCTTTATTTTTGACATTTACCTATGTTTTTTGAAACTTTCTTATTTTCTTCCACAGAAAGATATCCTGATACCCCAAGATTTTTTTCTGTGCCATCCCAGATTTATTCTTGGAATTGCATGCTTTTTCAAAGAGACCAGATTATTTGTGGCAGGAATCATGTTAGAAATCAAGCTTTGCATACCTGGTTGTTATGTGCTTTGCTACAGGGACAGTTTTTCTTCCAGGTCCTTTTCCTGATCTGAGCTAGGAGTTCATATACATACATACAGACAGATAGAGATTATGCATAAATATATATATATATATACACACACACATAATATAGGAATATATATATGTACACACACAACCATACACACACAGCATAAGAAGATAGATATCGATACAAGAAGAGCAATCTCATCCCCCCTTTCTTCCCCAAAACAAGAGAAATAAACGGCAGATTCAAGAAGAGCAATCTATTTTCCCCTTTTTCTTCCCCAAAACAAGAGATACAAACTCCTGTGTGAAAGATGTCACCTCTGTACCAGAAGAAAATACAATAATAACCAGAAACTAACACAATCACAAACACACACACATATGTACACATACACACACACATATACACACACATTGCATAGGAATATAGATATCTATTACTTACATTCAATAGATATCTATTACTCTATATTCCGTCCAACTGAAAGCAACATTGAAAGATGCTACTGTAATAAATTACAACAAACTGTCTTAAAACAAATTTATTTTCTCATAGTTCTAGAAGCCAGAAGTCCCAAGTCCAAGTGTCAGCAGGGCCCCACTTCCTCCAGAGCTGATAGGCTGCTACCCATCTTGCCTCTTCCTGCTCCTGGTGGCTGCCGGCATTCCTCCGCTTGTGGCAGCATCACTCCAATTGCTGTTTCTACCTTCATATGGTCTGTTCCTCCCTGTGTGGCTAAAAGTCAGAACTTCCCCTGGTTCTCTCTCATGTCTGTCTGTCTTTCTTTTTATCTATAATCAATATAGACTTAAACATGTCTATATTTTAATAGTTGTACAATCCATTGCACCTTTATTTTGATGCCCAAATTGCTCTATGTCTGGTCAGCAAGGGCTTACAAGAATCCATGCATGATGGCCCCTGTGGGTGATCTGGGATAAGTGCCTGCTCTTATGATCCTCAGCATAATCCTCTCCTCTGCTATGAAAGGTAATAGTCACTGGTTTGCCATATAATGTAATACTCACACATTCCTTAGGAAATAATTATGTATTTAGAAAGCCATTTAATGTAATACGGATTCCTTAGGAATTAACTATGTATTTTTAAGCCATTTCCAGTCTATGACAGTAGTCATGATTTCATACTGATATTTCCAAATCCAAATTGAATACATCTCCAAAGTACTCTTCATGGTTTTCCAAGACTCTGATTCTGAGGAAGCAGAAATTCTCAGTCCTTTTGCCTTAAGCTTCCTCCTTATCTTTGTATTAACCTAGAGATCAGAAAGTAATAGCTTTAGGATACACACTGTAAGTTCAAATAAATTTAAATTCATGTATCAGGAATGTACTAGAGATGTTTAGTGTAACCTCATAGGTTATGGGCCACTGTACCATAGACATTTTCATAATAGACCCAAAGGAGTCTACATCCTTGCCTTCAATTCATATTTTTCTATCTATCAGAGAAGATAAAGTGCATGCCCTCAAGGGCACCTCTTTAGCCGGAAGACAATCTGTGCAGTAAAATACTTTTCATTTTTCCAAAATAAATTTTGTTGATGTTCAAACATATTTGTGGGTGACACTGCTACATAATACAAAAGGTTGCATTTTAAGTTATAATGCCATGAATATTGAGATGCGTGTAAACAACTCTATGCAGCATACTTAACAAGTGCACAAAAAAAACCACACTAATTATACTAATAAATAGCACTGATGGCAACGATGTATAGATGCAGGGGCTATTAGTAGAGAAACAAACATATGCGTGCATGCGCGCGCACGCGCGCACACACACACACACACACACACACACACACACACAGAGAACCCTGTAACTGAACCCTGCTGTTTCCTGCGATAGCACCATGGTCCTCGGTCTAAAAGCACCACAACATAAGGTGGTGGCACACGCCCTGGAGCATTCTTCACAAGTGGATTGTAATGGTGTGGTATGGGAAGCAGGGAAAGAATTCCTTTCCTTTATCTACCAGCCAGACAAATGTACCATAAAATGGTAAATAATTTCCTACAACATTTTGTAGAAAAGATGGCTTTGTAGAACTCTAAGAAGTTTAAGATGTATAAAACCAAGGGGAAATGCAAAACAAATTACATCTTTCACTCTGGGATATTTACATAATATATTTTGAGGACAGACATATTTTGGCACAGAACTTTATTATAGTATAGAGTACAAGACAAGGTTTTTGTTGATGGTAAAAATATGCGAACTATGTGAGGAAGTTGATATTTCCTTACTTAATTGACAAAAAAGTTAGCATTGACAGTACTGAAATGTTTTTAACAAAACTTTATGCTAGCATATAAAACAGCAGGAAAGTCAAATTTGTCAGATAGCCTTCAGCTTTTTATTTAGCAAATGATAGATGGGTATTGTTAAATTATGTTAATGTTTTAATGTTATGCTGGATTATGTATAATGTATAACTTTTGTGGCAAAAATGCATGAATGCAGACCAGTTAATTAGATCGTTTCCAAGCTAAAATGTCCAACAATATTATATTGCATGTTATTTTTGTTTTATTTATCAAATGAGTTCATGTCATGTGAAGTTACACAGTGGGTATCCTTTAGAAGCCACTGTGATGTTTTACTATTATTAATGTACCTGGATTCACGGTAGCTCCAATATTCCCATGATTCATGTTAACAAAAAAGTATGAACACATTATCATAAACAGTATATTACACTGAAGACATTTTCTTACACTTCTTGCTTTTTACGCCAAATGTGTCTGTGCCCCCATGTATGTGTTTAAAGCAGAACTGTAAGTTTTGTAATGAGAGATAACAGATGTAAATCAGAAGTGCCTTTTGGAGGCTCAATTTACAGCTTGAGAGCATTAATTTTTATGGGGTTTGTATTTGATGAGAATCCCACTGTCACTAATTCTACATTAATCTTTTATGAGATGTCAACATAAGATAATATAGAGATGATTATTTATGGTAAGCTAAAAATCACAAGCAAACACTCCAACATTAATTCACTGCATTGTAAATTATAATCTTGACTTCTAATAGAATTAACTGAAGACCAAGTCAAATAACATAATTTATTGTGTAATCCTGCAAATCTACATGAAGGATAATGAGAAGATATGTACTCCATCACAAACATGAATTTGAATGCTTTTTATAATCACTAAATCTTTGATCTTGTTATGTTCACACAAACTGGATGGTAAAGAAGAAAATAGGTTCTTTTAATAATCAAAGAAATAAGATAAATAAAATGTGGGATATCATTGAAATTTATTCAGTCAAATAACAGAATAACAATCCATATATAGGCAGAAACTTTTGGATCTCACATTTATAGGATGCATTGTCAGAAAAGTGCTATGTGCCATAAGACACTGGCTGAACATATCTCCTTAACTTACTGGGGGTATCTTTTATGCTCATGAGACAGAAAGCAACTTTTTTGTCTTCTCTATTTTTCCTGTGCAGATATAATCTCACATGGAAACAAGCAGGAAACAGGATGACACATTTAAGGACCCACAGGTAATTTTTGTATATAATAATGCAAATTTCAGCTTTCTGGTCATGTTCAAACAATTATCTGAGATTTATTAGCAGATCTACCTCATATCTAAATTAGCCTGTTTTCAAGGTTGGCCTTTTGAGTGTATTTCATGACTTCTGTTGATAATAGTAATAGTAATGATAAATCTTGCTCATTTCTGTGTTTTATAAAACTTGTGAATGCAGTTTTGTCATATACTTTCACCATTGTTCTATAGAGAAAATAGAGTGGGCATTAATGAAATTACTCTCAAATAAAGTAAGGGTTAGGAAGTTTAGGGAAATCTAGGGTTTACTGAATTACTACTTGTGCCAGGTGTTATGGTAAATATTACATATATGGTCCCTCATTTAAATCCTTCCCAGAAACCTGTGAGGTTTGAGTATGATTCCTATTTTGGAAATACAGAAAATGAAACATGAAAATTTAAAGTTACTCAAAGTCACAGAGCTGAAGAAATGCCATATCCAGCTATGTCTGACTCCAGATACAGTACTTTGCCCTACAAGAGTGTGTTTTGAAACTGGCACCATCATTGGAAGGTTTCCTAGAGCACAGGGAGTCACTATTTCTGGGATCAGGAATAGTAGAGGTGGCTAGACACTTGACCATTGGTCTCAGCAAAATATTTTTTCTTTCACCTGTTGCACATGCCGGAGTTTTACATGTTTACAAAATCTCACAGAATTTAAAATACCAAGAGGGAACCCTCATTTAAACTATGGACTTCAGGTGATAATGATGTGTCAACATAGGTTCATCAATTGTCACAAATGTATGTGGGGCAGGGGCTATATGGGAAATCTTGCTACTTTTCACTAAAGTTTTGCTGTGAATCTAAAGCTGCTTTAAAAAATACTCTATTAAAAAAAGGAAGAATACATGAAAGAAACAGAGCCTAAAATGTCATTTTAAAATAGCTGTGCTAAAAAATAATACCATATTAAAGAATGACACGTAAGATTTTATAATATGTGAGAATGTGTGAGAGCTAAACCCATTCCTTGTGTCTCACCACCTTATTGGTATCAAATTCAAAAATAACATTAGGGGAACATTTTATCCAACTCCCATTTGGTTATCTTTTTTTGTTGCTGTTATTTACACCATGAAATGATGCCTCAAACAAATAGGCTTTATGATTTCCTCAGTATGTAAAATGTTTTAGCTACATGAAGCATACATGTTGCTAATTTAAACATGTTTTTCTAATTTTAACATAAAACAGGATAGTTCCCTTGACCTCTTCACGGGACTCACGAAGGTGGTGTCTCCTCTACTCAGCTCGCAGCTCTCAGCCTCTCACAGGAGCAGGAGCATGTGGGAAGGTGAGCTGGTACAGGAGACAGGAGAATGTCTTTGGGCACCAGCAAAAATGAACCCTGGACCAGCCCTGTGGGCAGTATCTATGGGGGTGCTCACAACCCCTGACATCCCAGAGGGAGGGTAACAGTGCACTCTTTTATCTTTGCTGTCCCCAGACAGCTAGGTGTTTAACAGCTTAGTGTGGCAGCCCTCTATATCCTGAGTTTTTGTTTAGCATCCAGAATCAGGTCACATGAATGAAATGAAGATGGTAAATGTGGGACATTTTATTGCCAATGAAAGTGGCTCTCAGAGGGATAGAGAGCTGGAAAAGGGATAGAGCAGGAAGGTGGTCTTCCCCTAGAGCTTGACCATCCCTGGCTGAACTCTTCCCTGAATTCCTGCTGTCAAGCCATTCCTCTGAAGTCAAGTTGCTTCTCTCTGATGTCTGGCTGCCTCTTCTCTTCTCTGCTTCTCTGCCACTCTGCTTGTGGGGCCTGGGGTTTTTATGAGTACAGGATGGGAGGTGGGGTGGACCAGGGTGGTTTTGGAAAAGGCAACATTCAAGTGGTAATGCATGTTCTTACTTTGGGCCGTGGGTCCAGGCTTGAGGGTAGGGCTTCACCAGGGACCCCACACTTCTCTACCCAGAATTTCCCTGCCTTCTGTCCATACCAATATCATCACATTTTTCTTGAGATTAACGAGGATACTTTTAAAATTTGAACTTCCATCTTCTGCATATTTAGTAGGGCTACTTTCCTTAAGCTAACCTCACAGATTCTGTTTTCCTGTTTTTTAATGATTTTTGCTGTTGTGCTGTGTACTTTCACAACCTTCTTACATTGTGGGGCATAGGATAGAACACAGCACTCTGAGCAGGAACAATGACAACAAAGTATAAGTATCATGTCCCAGCTCTTTCCAGAGCTTCATATTTCACTGGAACCATTTAATGGCAGCATTTTTATGACTCTACATAGTCATCATGTGCTTCTTCAGGAAAATTTGGTACTCTTCAATTACATGTATGCATAGAAATTTGTGTGTATGCATGTGTGTGTATGTGTTTATGTTCAATTTGAAGTCTCTATGAACTACTTAAATGTAATCTGTAGGTATTTAATTTAGCTTTGGTAGAAGAGAGTCTGATAAAAATGCTGTAGACTTTGCAGTCAGAGAAAATGGGTTTGGATCCTGGTCCTGTAATTTATTTGCAATTTATTGTATCACTCTAATGTTAGTTTCATCACCTGACAAAAAATATTTACACCATCCAAGATGTCTCTTCTCTCCAGAAAGCTACCTTACTGTAGTCACATCTAAATATGTTTTGACCTCCTCAGTGCATCAGTCATGAGATCTGCCACTTTGAGATAGTTCTGATGAAGATGCCTTGTCCCCAGGGCATTCTCCACTTGAAAATAATTGGGCAGTGTTTCTTTGGAGAACTTGAAGTCATAATATTGTAAGTCACATCTTGGATAAAACTCTTGCTATCTAAATAAATAAATCAGTTAATCATTTCAAATTTCAGTTTCCTCAACATGACATACTAATAATTATAATGATCTACATTTTTTACAGTAGTTATGATCATAAATTGAGGTAATATATAAAATCAGTTTACATAAGCTACAACAGACATACAAGTTATAAAAGTACTATAATTTTAAGACACACGTTATATGATCTCACTTATAATTGGAATCTGATAACGTCCAATAAATAGAATCAGAGGGTAAAATGGTGTTTGCTAGGGACTGAGGGATTAGGGTGAGAAGTGGGATGGGGGATATTCAACATGGGTGCAAACTTTCAGTTATATAATAAATAAATTCTGGTCTAATGTAGGGTATGGTGACTATAGTTAATAATACTGTATTGTATACTTAACATTTTCTAAGTGAGTAACTCTTAAATGTTAAACGATAATATGTGCATTGAAGGACATGTTCATTAATCTGATTGTGGTAATCATTACACAATGCATAGATATATCAGTTAATCACGTTGTAAACCTTTTAAAAAGTACCACATTTAAAATCAGACCAGGGTTAAAAAACTGATAAATAAATAGCTTTAAAATCTCCATATCTATCTGAAAATTTATAAAATCATATAAGGAGTCTGCATATTTTAAATAGACCTGTGTACAAGATAGATACACTTAAAAAATTAAATCCCACTACATTAAATCAACTTCTGGGTGTTACATATCTCATTAAAATGCGTGAGGGATTCTTTGCTCAGTAGTTTTTTTTTTAAAAAAAAGCTGGGTATGATAATTTTAGTTTTAGCAATTCAAAAGATGAAGTTACAGTGAACAATTATATTGGAAAGTTATTTTAGTATGTCATTAGAAATGGTCTCTTACAGAGAAGCAGTGATGACACGGTTAGGGCTTACCATCTGAAAGACTTTTACGCACACTTCCCAATCTTCATTCCATCTGCTGATATTCTTCTGCTTATACATGAATGACACCTTTCGCATTGGGTAAATCATTGACTCTTTATACGTAAGTTATTATGATATGAGTAATAAATGTCTTCTAAGAGTCTAAGGTAAATATTAATAAAATATACTTGCCTAACAATCACCATCTGAAGAAGTATTAAAATCATTGTCAGAAACTTGGCACAAGTTCTATATAAACTGCCACTAATCCATCGACAAATACTGTTAGCTCTGCCTTCAAACTATGTCCTGAATCTGTTTCTGAAACCAGCTACTCCTTGATGAAACAACAATCATTTCTCTGCTTAATTGTGGCAGTAAACTGCTAATTGGTCTCCCGTTGCCAGCCTTGCTCCTCTATTAAGACCAATTAATTCTCCACCAAACTGGCAGAGTGATTCTTTAAAAATGGAACTCAGATCATGTCAGTCTTCTACTCGGAACCTTCTGATGGTTGGTTTGAACTTTCGTCCACATTGATCTACTGTCTTTACAATGAGTTATTAGAACTTGAAAGATCTGATCCTTATTTTCCCACCTCTCCAACAACTTCAGTCTTCTTCCTAATTGTCTTTGCTCTCTCTCTCCTCCCTTTTTTGATTTGGTCACTCAGAGGTTTGCATGCTGTTTTCTCTGCTTGAATGCTTTTCCTGAAATTGCACGTAACTTGCCTCTTACCTTTTTGTTTAGGTCACCACTAAAAGTTCACGTTATCAGGAGGCCTTCCCTAATTTTGCAATTCCCTCACTCCAGATTCTTTTTACCCTGCCTATGTTTTCTCCATTGCTATAAATATCACCTGATATCACACACAGACACACACACACATACATGAGAGAGAGAGAGATGAGTGTGTCTGTGTCCTTATCTGTATGCATATACATTTATGGTTATGTTAAATAGCTGTAGTATTTCTATATATTACTGTTTTTCTTCTGTTTTTTACAATTCTGGTCATATTAGGAAAGGGCTGATTAGCCTGAAAAAAAAAAAAACAGGCTAAAATGACACACAGGAAGACTTGGAAGAATATGTGTTCAGAGAGAGCCACTATCCTCACGAGACTGGATAAAAACCCTCCTAGCAGGGGGATAACAAGTCGAGAAAAATTGTAGGGTAAATACGAGGCCGTATTGATGAGAGGAGGCCTTGCATCTGCTATCTTGCAGAGTTAAGGGTGAATCTGAAGGAGTCAGAACCCAATTTATTTGGAGGATTTACATACTGAAGGTATCATACCTACCTTTGGCCCTGTGAGGAAGCAGGTGTGAAAGAGAATTCTTCACCATCTTGGCTCGCAAAATAGACATGACAGCTCCATTTTCCAGGAACGGAACTGCAGATCACAGATGGAGTGGGAAGTCAGGAGTTCTAAATTGGCAGAGTTTGGACAATAAAGATGGAAAGGCAACGCCCTAACTGAGTTTTAAAGAATTTTCAGGAAAAATTATCTGCTCACAGACAAAGTGGGACTCTAAATAAAATCCAAATAGCATGATAGAAAAACAAACAAAAAAAAGACATTAAGATTGATGTACAACTAATGTTGGTGGTATAGATGTAAAAGTTCTTAAAATCCTATTTACATTGAGAACATATTTGTATGTCCTGAAATTACATTTCAGTTTTTAAAATATGTAAAATATAGAAAGGAATTCAAAATTAATAAATGCACTTGGAAAAATGAAGTATGTGATTATGAGAAGCACTAAAATAGATTCTTAAACAGTCAGGAAATAATCCTTAATGAAACACATTAAACAATGTTGATTTTAGCCATCAATTTATAGAATGCAATTTTGAGAGTACGTAGAAATACTGATATGCCTTCTTAAGATTACATGCTCATCGAGAAGCTTGTTCTCATTAGCAGCACAACTTCTATCTC
Organism: Cacajao melanocephalus; assembly: GCA_963573385.1. NCBI lineage: Eukaryota > Metazoa > Chordata > Mammalia > Primates > Pitheciidae > Cacajao > Cacajao melanocephalus. Next base: position 66,115 of record CAUYLG010071108.1, read on the forward strand.
TTCCCGTTACTCACCACCCAAAGAAGAAAGAAAGAATTTGTGGTTGATGCAAAAGGAAAACTAAAGAAATAATCCCTATAGATTTACAGACTTCTACCTACTTGCAGAATAACTCTGTAATTTCATTCACTCATGGTTTTAGTATGAGTTCACCAATTTCTCTTTACTCTCACTGGCATCTAATCTATGTACCTAAGGTTTCCAGCCACTTGTTTTCTCCTCTCTGTGATCACCTCATGCTCAGTTTCATTGTACTCCATCTCACTCAGCTAACCATTCTCGAGGTGGACTCCCTCATCACCAGAAATGCAGTGTTCCCGAGACTGCTGCCTTTCTAAGCCACCTTGATCGTGAAAACTACTATTGAAATTGCTTAACTCCCTTGTACCTGTCTCCTGCTGTCGCACTTGGTCCAGCAGGGCCACAACTCTGCATGAATCCTACCAGCTGCCACTTGTGTGTGTGAATCCTCCTTATACATGCAGTTGAATGTTCCAGAAGAAAATCACAGAACCAGGCAACCGGAAGCAACATGAATCCATTGCCAACTACCTGTTCTGGGCAAACACACCACCTGCCACTCCTACTATATTTTTTAAGGGAGTTAGTTCATCCACTCACTAAAATGTCTACTTCGTATGTTTGCTCATTCTCCATACTTCCCTCATTCAGTAATATATATTCTTCCAAATATTGTATGGGGCGTATGTATACTAAAATATTATTTATTTCCTGAAATTCAAATTTAGCTACCTCCACCTGTGGAAGTCTGGCCTGCAGACCCTGACTCATCGATGGATGAATAAATGCACTCTCACACCTATTTCAGAGAGTCAAGTGGGCTAGGGATGGTCATCACCTGCTTTTAGAGGGCAAATGCAGCCAATAGACCAAAACCCCCTATCCTACCTCACATTTATCCAGTAAAGATTTCATAACAAAGGTTTTTAAGTCAACACGCTTGTGGATAATTAACATGGTTAAAAGAGTGTTTTGGTTAAAAGAGTGTTTTTACGAATGACAAAAGCTTTAGGTTTTGGGCCCAGAGTAAACACTATTACTGGGTAATTCCCCTTTGATCTCCCCCTGAGAGGACCATCCAGCACAAAGTTTACATGAGTAAAAGTTAGAGACAAAGGGAAGTGGGGTAAACAGACTTAACTGGGAAAGCCTTTTATCATCCCTATCACTTCCCTAGTAATGGACCAGCTGCCTTCACCCTGTCCCAATAAAACTTTTTGGCCCTCCAAAAGGTTTGAGACTATAATCTATAATTTTCCCTGTTTTCCTAATATTTTGCTACCCACACTGAGTGAATTCCAACAGGCATTCTGTATTTTTATTTGCTAAGTCATCAGCACTACCATTACCTACTCTTAAAAAGTTTGATGTCTTTGCCTTTATGTATCTATATCTGCTATGGAAATATCTTCATTGAACTATGCACTCTCTTCCTGGACCCCAATCCCTTGTCTCCTTCTTCCTTCCTATTTTCATGGAAAGGGAAAAAGATACAAACATTATGTGATCAAAGGAATTCCCTAACATGAAACTGAGATTGTGCAGCCCTTTTTCTTTGATGGCATCTCTTATTTATTAAAACATCCTGTTGTACAAGATCATTCCCCTCAGCTCTCCTATGATTTTCATCTTCCATCTTAAACCAATCCCAATAAAATCAGAGATTGTTGGTAGTTCCCAGTTCACACTTCTTAAATTCTCAACTCCCTTTAATCACCAAATCTCCTAAAACCACTGTGGATGGATGCATGCCTTCTCCATTACCACATCCCTTCCTTTTCCATGATTTCTGCCTCCATGCAACCTGTATTGGCATCTCCATGGGGCTGGGTACATGCCTTGTTATTTTGACTCTCCCTCAGATTTTATAGCCAGGAATATGTTGATACTCCCAAGCTTTAGGTCTCCAGTTCAGCCAAATCTCCTGAGTTCCAATTTGTTTATTCAACAAACATCCGCATAAAAATGCTTTACAAATAATATGAAATTAAGATCTACAAATCAAAACCTTCTATCTTTCTCTAAGAGGTGTTTCTTACAGAAGACCATCCCTCCCCTTACCTTGGAATGAAGTCAATGATTCTTACTTCTGCTTCACCCCATAGCTGATGGGTCATAAGGTCACACGCTCTGGTCCTGTGGACTGAGTGGATGGTGACTGGGTAGGAGGCTTGGCACAGATTCTTCCCTCCACCCTCCCTGTGACTCTTCTTGGCTATTTCTTATCTTTCAGAAAATGTTCAAACATTGTCTTTAGTAAGCCTTTTCAGACCCTTTTTAAATATAAAAAGCTATGGTTCCATTTTTCTCTATATATATCCGACTCATATTCTTAACTGTTGTGCTTCTCTTTTGTTTTGTCTGTTTCCTCCCTAGGCTATTGTTCCATCCACTATGAATTCCTAATAGTGTTTAGCACAGGTATTATAACAAGCATGAAATAAATGTTGGTGGAATAAATGGAGGAATGATTCAATAAATAATTTTTTGCTGGAGAAAATATTTTTAACTACAGCATACAGTATTACTTTTCAAATGAGGAAAATTTTATTATGGATTATAAAAATATAGAAATAATCTAAATAATTATTTATTTAATTTTTATTTAATTTAAATTATTATTTAAATTAAATAATTAAATAAAAATAATTTAAATGTGAAGTATATAGCATTATGCTATAGAATACCTTCTGCCTTTAGGCTGATATATGACATAATTGCTACTAAATTATAGGTTACAATATTCATTTAGATCCTAAATAAAGTTACTCAATAAACTAAGACAAATACTTTAAGAATTTAATGAGAAAAAAATTCATCAATTAAAATGATAATTTTGATCTTATAATTAAACATGTTTGGTGTATATTTTGTTTTATATGAAAGTAAATAACATAGAGGCCATTGTTTTATTTTATTTCTAAGGCACACTTGGAGTTGTTTTTTGCAAAATCCTGCATAAATTTATTGTCCTGTGATTGTATCAGTTAATATCACCACCATAATTATTTATAGCTTATCAATACTAAACAATTAAAAAGATTTAACAGCCTATTTCTCATTAACTTATCTTTTGCATAACAAGAAAGCTTGCTTTCCTTTACATAATAACACATTCTGAAAGAACTAAATACTATTTTTAATTTCTATCTCTAGACTTCATCAAATTCTAGTATAATAAAAGTCAGAAAAGTGCCTACATTTCATTTTACTCCTATGAGTAAAAGAAAAAAAATTTAATATCAGGTGTTTTGTAATTATTATAATAGTTCTTCTATTCTTTGAGAGTCTTTTACTGTCTCTTCTTTGTAGCCTTCTCTTCTGAATAATCAATACTACATGTATCCTGCGACACTTGATTTTCCTTTCATAGTACAGACAATCTGGTAAGCAAGCACCTGTGGACTTCAAGAACTAAATTACATCACATAAGATCCCCTGAAATGTAAAAGATTACAGTAGGCAACAGTTAACATTTATTACAGAGGAAACATTATTAATAGTGTAATTTCCAGCCTCAATGAAGATGCAGTTGGATTTTTAGCAAGCCTTTGCTTGCAACTCTGAAATCTGCCACAGGTATATGCTGACACTGTCCATGCAGAAAGAGCACTCTGATCTCAAGCAATGTAATAGTTTGATTAGGTTAGGAACAAAGTGTATTATATTACTTTCTTACACAATTCAAAGTGGCCAACTGCTTAATCTCCTTTTTAGAACAAAAAGAAACCCTCTTCATACTGCATCAGTATGATCACCTACCAGTAAGTGCTTTGGTTTTGGATAATTTCAACTGAATATAGCCCTCAAATTACTTTGTGACTCTTACTTGATATTTATGCAATGGCTCAGGACCATTCTTAGCCTAGAAATGAAGTCAGTACTCTGCTAGTTGAGTCTGATTTTTTTTCAAGAAAGATTAAAGGCATATTTTACATTTTATGTTACTTGTATCTCTTCACAATACCTTATTAAAGATTGGTATGGTACTAATCTTACAAGTAAGTATCCTTTTTTCCAGGTAATATGTATCAACCAGGAAATGTACAATATGCAGAAGATATAAAGACATTTATGACAAAGCCCTGACCTAGTGAGCCTTGCAATCGTTTAGAAAAGGTGAGCCATGGCACCAGTGACTCATGTCTAAATTTTTCCATTTTGGGAGACTGAGACGGGAGGATTGCTTGCACTCAGGAGTTTGAGGCCAGCCTGGGCAACATGGCTAAACCCCATCTCTACCAAAAATACAAAAATTAGCCAGGCATGATGGTGTGTACCTGCAGTCCCAGCTACTCAGGAGGCTGAGGAGTGAGGATATCTTGAGCCCAGGAGGTCAAAGCTTCAGTGAGAAGTGATCATACCATTGCCACTCTACTCCAGCTTGTGCAAAAGTAAGGCCCTGTCTCACAAAAAAAAATAATAATAAATAAATAAATAAAAGAAAAGAAAAAAGATGAACCCTCATTCCAAAATAAAGCCAGCCATGTGTAATAAATGACATACAGTATTATTGGAATCAACACTCCAGCTAGTCATAAATCTACGAAATATTTCACTATTATGTACTTTCAAACAGTTCAATTTATGAAAATGCCTTTCCTCTAACAGGAATCTGAGGCCTATTTCAATGCTTTTGATAAATAAATTTGCTGTCATATAACCCGATTTTGTGTTGTATTTAATATCTTCATGACAGAGAATATGTCACCCCTCCAAATCTAATTTATGAGTTTCTCACAATCTGTGGTGTTTGTTCCATAACTAGTCCTTCATGGAGGTATGGGCATATGCCTGTGATAGTATAGCTCAATCATATGGGGAGAGAATAAAATGCTATTAATTGGATGGTTTTATCATTATTTGCCAGAGGAAATGCATTCATTCTCATGGCTATAATTCTCTGTGTATTATTGACTTTATTCAAAAAAATACTTTAGCTTACTCCTTACTTTTGCTTTTCCCCTCAAACCTTTCAGAAGGAAAAAACATGAGTGTTTTTTTTTTTAATTATTATATGTGAAACAGAAAAGTTCTCTCCTTGAGAAAACTGATCTTGAATAAAACCAATTGCTTTAAAGCAGCTAATTTTTAAAATAAATATATTATCACAAAGTCTCCTTACTTGGTAAAGAAAATTCTTAAGTCTGTGGGAAAAAAAAATAAATCTTCCAGTAAAGCAACTCACATCATAGAAGATGGAGTCACTTGGAATCTAATGAGGACAGGTTCCCAGGACTGCTGAGAAAGAAAATGTGCAGAGTACGGTATGAAAAGTTGCTGGAGTTTACACAGCAATAGGATGATTTTTAAATGACAGTTTTCTGCAATACTACTCCACAGATAAATGAAGAGAGAAGCTCAATTTTTAATAAAACTGCATGAAAAACTTTATATATAAACAAAAACGTTTCTATGAACAGGAAGGGTTTAATGAAAAATGCATGTGGAATTATAATTTATCTGAGATGCATGATATCTAGAAAACTAACTTCCTGTTGACTTATATTGGCTGAGATTAATAAATCGAGAGAAAAATAAGGGGAATGCATGTATTTGCCAGAGTTTTGCATTGGAATAATTGGAAGGCAGGTGACTTTATGTAAATGTGTCCAACTCCATGCAAATGCAGTAATAGAGACGTAGATTTCCATAGTCTCTCCTCTAATTCCCCTTCGCCTTGATCCTATGATTTTGGTGAACGTCCATAAGCATTACTGAATCTCTCCAACTTCGAATATTCTGTTCTGTTTTCTGAAAATACTATTTATGATGCCAAGAGAGATTTCAACTAAAAGGCCCCACTAATAAGACCATCACTGTTGATGCAGCTCCTTTGCAAGACATAATACAAGGGCTTTTAAGCACCGTGGTTAGCTTCCGCTTTGTCTCCTGACTCCATTCCACTTCTGACTTTTGTGTGTTGACTGGTGCCATCCTGTAGCATTTACCTTTGCCATTCGATCACCACCCTCATTCAGTGGTGGACTGACGAATAGGTAACTATTGGCCCTCCAGAAAAAAATAAAATGCATGTGTAGGTATATGTAGATCAATTTAAACATATTTTATTAATGTAAAAATGTATACCATATAATATATAAATAGCAATAAAATATACATCATCTGGCTGGGTGCAGTGGCTCACACCTGTCATCCTAGTATTTGGGAGGCTGAGGCGGGTGGATCAACTGAGGTCGGAAGTTTGAGACCAGCCTGACCAACATGGAAAAACCCTGTCTCTTCTAAAAATACAAAAAACTAGCCAGGTGTGGTGGTGCATGCCTGTAGTCTCAGCTACTTGGGAGGCTGAGGCAGGAGAATCACTTGAAACCAGGAGGCAGAGGATGCAGTGAGCCGAGATCTCACCATTGCACTGCAGCCTGGGCAACAAGAGCGAAATTCCATCTAAAAAAAAAAAAAAATATATATATATATATATATATATATACACATAAAATCTCTATTGTAAATTTATATAGCCAATTGGTTTTCACAGAAAGATTTTTATTTAGTTTTGCCAAATTCCTGTATCTTGTATTTATAGCTAAGTAACAGTTATAAGTCAACCAAGATTTGACAATATTTTGTGCTATTTACAAAGTAATGGAAGATATAATACACTTTTAATTCATCTGCTTTATTTACTTTTTTCTAAAGCAATTCCCTGAAACTAGGCAGTACACAAAACAAAAATCAATTCCAAGGTAGAGCATTTGTTAATTTCTGTTGTTGAAATACTCTCATCGTGGCTGAGTTGCTGCTACTCATGTGAGGCATGGAACACAGAGCTGGGAAAAGGGGAGCAGCAAGCAGCACATCCTTTTCCTGCAGAAATAATAGAAATAACTCTGGCACAGCCAGAGCAAAATAGAGCAAAAACCACTAGAAAAGAATGAGTTTTGAATATCTACCTTTGTTTTGGTACAATCAGTTTAACCATAGCTTTGTTTATTTAATTTAATCTTTAATAATAGCTGTATTTGAGAACCAGCTTGAAAAACTCCCATAAATGTAACATCATCTCTCACAAGCTCACATGAGCCAGCTGCAGCACAAGAGCGCCTCAGGATTCTCTAAGATGCTTCTTTCTTTCCTCCCTCCCTCCCTCCCTTTCTTCCTCCCTCCCTCCCTCCCTCCTTCCTTCCTTCCTTCCTTCTTCCTCTCTCTGTTTCTCTCTCTCTCTCTCTGTCTTCTTTCTTTCTGTCTCGCTCTATCACCAGGCTGGAGTGCAATGGTGCCATCTTGATTCACTGCAACCTCTGCCTCCCAGGTTCAAGACATTCCCCTGCCTCAGCCTCCTGAGTATCTGGGATTTAAGGTGCCCACCACCATGCCTGGCTAATTTTTTCTATTTTTAGTGGAGATGGGGTTTCTCCATGTTGGCCAGGCTGGTCTGGAACTCCTGACCTCAGGTGATCCACCCACCTTAGCCTCCTAAAGTGCTAGAATTACAGGCGTGAGCCACCACACCCAGCCAAGATGCACATTTCTTGATGAGCTCTGAAATATGTTTCAGCCTCAAAGTGGATGTCCTCCATGGATATGTAGTACTCATTAAATGCTCCAGTTCCATCCTTATCCTCAATTCCTCAACTCCACCCTATTAACGTAGACCAAGCTCTGGCCCCACATCCCCTTATAAATCAATGGGACAACCTCTACTGGACACCAGGCGCACCTCACTTCCAGTCTCCTGTCAGGATCGATTCACCATGCAAAGTGGAAAATAACTGAGATTTGGCCTTAAGCAGATTTGAGTTGCCTCTCTTACTTACAATGATGTGGCCTCGGATAAAATATTGAAAATCTTTAAGGCTTCATTTCCTCATCTGCAAAAATGAAGATATTAATAGAAAGCATAATAAATTTTAGTTAGAATCAATGTAAAGTCAAAAACATGCTCACAGATGCTCCATAAAGGTGAGATATATAAACAGATACAATAATAGTTACCTCTTTCTCACACTGCTCAGATGAAACAAGTTTCTCTTACGACAGAAAGAGCAGATCCAGGAGGCTTCAGAGGAGCCTTTCAGCCAGCCAGAGCCTTAGGTTTTCGGCCAGTCACTGCATGAATGAGTGTATTTATTCACTATGCTCCTGGTTCGTTGGTGCTATTGCCTCTCACTGGCCACACATTTCAAGCTTCCATATTCTTCTGTGTGTCTCTGGACTGCGGCTGGCATGCGATTGTTTTTCCTGGTACCTTGCCCAGTTGGCATGAGATGCTGAGCCTGTAGAGGCTGACTATGTGCTGGATCTCGGTAGGGACTATTCCCCAGCTGCTGTCTGTGTCTTCTGTGTTTGTGGTTCTAGTGCTCCCTAAGTTTGGTAACACTGAGCTTCTCTGTCCATTCTTCCCTGATGCTACCTTTCCCCCGTTTTTCTGTTGCTCCTATCATTAGACCATCTTCCAAAATCTGCCATTCTAGCCCTGGTGATCCTGAGATCTGGGCAGTTTTGGGGTAAGAAAGGTAATACACAAAACACTGTGCAGAGGACAGAAGAACTAGGTACTAGTTCTGATTTTGACAGCAACTAGCTGTGTCACTTTGGAGAAATCAATAAATGGCTCAAAGACACAGTTTTCTCAATTGAAAACAAGGCATGAGATGTATCGCGGGTCCTTGCACGTCTAATGCTCAATGATTCCATGATTTTTGTCTCACCGCTGTTCTCAGCAAATGTGTTGGTCCTTGCAGATCTAATGCTCAGTGATTCTGTGATTCTTGTTTCACTGCTGCTCTCTGCAAATGTGTTACACTGGAAATGCTGCCTCCTCCAGCCAGTTGCAGAAGCAACTCTTATTTGGTAGCAGCACTTCAGCTGCTGGGTTTAGTGCTGCCCATGAGCGCATTGGCTATCAAAGCAGGTAGAGAGAAACGATGCCTAAAGAATTTGAGGAAGAAAATAAGCACCTTTTCTCTAATCTTAAAATATGAATTGATGCTTTACCTACAATGTAAACTTTTATTTTTCTAAAGCAGTAAAAAGCAATTTCCTGGATAATAAAAAAATTGGTAAACTGCAAAAATTTGCCAGATGAAGTGTCGACTGAGACATTGCAGCCATGACTTATGGAATGTTAGGATGCATTTGTTGAAAACAGCCTCCTAATGAGGGGAAATTAGGCAAAACAAAAACAATAATGGTGATGATATATTAAATAAAATAAAATTAATTTTAAAAATCAAAATCATTACTTTTCTTCTGAAAGCTGAAAGAAAACGAATTGAAGTAAGCTAGTGAACTATGGACATGTGGTCACCAGCATTCTTCTTTATATATAATTCATTGAGTATGGCATTCATCTCTGTCTTTCTGACTTTGCTTATCTCATCTATATGAGATTTCAGAACTTGTATGTCAGATTTCCACCTGCTGCCCAAAGCTCTGTAAATATGAATTAATTATAATTTTTCAATGAAGTTCTTTTTATGCTTTTGAGAGCTTATTCAAGTTATTCTTTCTTTCTGAAACATTCTTTCCCTTACTCTTTACCCACAATGTATAATTCCATGTTAATGTAGGCATTGCATCTCTATTTCCAGAAAAGCTTTTCTGACCACCCTGAAAAGGGTTTTTCTAGCCTCTGAAGCCATTCAGTGATCTAAATGTCCTATACTCTAACTCAGTGTATAATTACTCTTCTCCCTACCTGGTAATATTCAAAAGAGCAGCCAGTATTCATATCTTATACACAGTTGTATTCCCTGTAAACTTGGCAAATTTAGCAAATAACAATTAAAGATCTGCATTTAAATTTGAATTTCAGTAAAACAATTGATTTTCGTATATATGTCCCATGCAACTAAACTAAAACTTTATTTTTAATCTGAAATTCAAATCTAGACATCCTGTATTTTATTTGACAGCCCTAATCTTCAGCATCTTGGAACATGCCTGCTGCACACTAGTTGTTCAATGTATGTTCAATGATACTAAAGACAACAGATACATTTTACTTCATTTCTTTAAAAATGCCATAAGCATATTTATCACATACATTTTTGGTAGTTAGCAGCATGTATTATTTCTTTATTTGACAGTACAGTCATTTCAAGACATTTTGTAGTATGGATTTGATTGTTAGTTTCAATATTAACAATGGAAACTAAGCTTGCATACGTGCCATTACTAGAGGACTCAGAGACCAGGTCTTTTCTTTTTTCTTTTCTTTGTTTTCTTTTTTCTTTTCTTTTCTTTTCTTTTCTTTTCTTTTCTTTTCTTCCTTTCCTTTCCTTTCCTTTTTCCTTTCCTTTCCCCTTTCCCCTTCCCTTTTCTTTCCTTTTCTTTTCTTTGCTCACAAATCAGAGATAGGACCTGTCTAAACTTGCTGAAGGAAGCTTTTTTTAGGTTTTCACTTCACACATCCACTCACTGAACGTTTCCCTCCATAGCACAGCAGTGGTAAGAAGGGCTCCAATTGCTTACAGAGGAGAGAACAAGGGCCATCTGGCCCTGACCTGGAGGCAGGCTCTAGGGAGTAGAGCATTATTTTCTAACTTTCCACTTTGTCACTTTGATGCATGAGTCCTAAAATCACAAATAGACACTCCTTGATTTTCTCTGAACTAATGTGAGAAAGGAGAGTTTTAAAAAAGTTTATAGCTCTAATATTTATCAGGTTAGTGCAAAAGTAATTGCAGTTTTTGCCATTAAAAGTAATGCAGTTCCTTTTGCACCAATCTAATGTATTGCTCAGTTATCATTTGGAGAACACTCTATAGAGTCTATAGTGTCTAAGAAAAATGAAAAGACTCAATGTAGCAAATTACTTTCGTTCATAATATAAGTAGGTTTATTAAAATAAATTGATGAGAGAAGTATTCATAATCATAATGTGTGTACATATATGGGTTCCATGTTTTCAAGTTTGCACATATTATGTTGGTTGGCTTCTCTGTTTCCAACTGAGATTAGCAGTAAGGTTAATGAAGAAGGGGATGATCAAATTCCTGTGAGGCAGCCAAAATGGGGAAATAAGGTCTAAAGGGCTTCTCCTCCACAGAAGCGCTGAAAAAACTGGCAAGAACTATGAGAATCAACTTTTCCAGAGCTCTGGAAACTATCCAAAGGCTTGCAGCCACCAAGGAGTATTCATTCAAGAAAAGTGGCTGAAGGTCTGCAAGAGGAGAGAGCTTGTGTCATTTTGACATCCTAGTCCCATGTCCCAATCCCATTCTAGTGGTAACCTTGAAAATGATAGCCTGGATTTCAGTACAGATAGTGGAGGGAGCAGGACTGATCTCATTTGCAAAGAACTTTACTTATTTGCTTCGACATGCTGGTGGTTATCTAGAAGACTAGCACAAATGTCTTTATCTCACCCAATTCAGAACTTACCCAGTGCTAAAGCTGTTAACTGTATACATTATCCTAAAACTTATACAGGGAAATGATTGAGCCGCTGCTACTTGAAGCAATGGTTAATAGTTGAGCAAACAAGCAGCTTGTGGGAAAAACCTGGAAAGGAGAAGCTTTGGAGAATAAGCACTTTCACGTTCCTTGAAATCCAGAAAGGGTTAGGGTTATTCTTGCTGTACACATACTCAAGAAAGACTCGAGACTCTCTGTGCACATCTCTGGTTGATACCATAGCACTGTAGGAAGGCTAAGGCAGATCTGAACACTGCCCAGCTGAGTGTGGAAGAGGTGCACCATAATGAACCCCTCTGCAGAGATGATGGGGAAACGTTTTTGTATTAAGCATTGAAAGGAAGAATATGTCTAGCAAGCTCTGGGGAAAAAGGAGGATCTGATTTTCAGAGTTGCCACATTATAATAAATAAAATAAAATGCCTGTTTCTCAACAAAAAATTGTCAGGCATATAAAAAGATATTAAAATCCAATTGGGAAAAAAAAAGCAAATGATATGAATATTATCTGAGGCCCAGTGTACAAATAATTTAAATGCATTAAAAAAAGCTAAAGAAAACCTTGTCTAAAGAACTGAAAAAAGTATGAGAATACAGAATATCAATCAAGAGATTTAAAGATGTATAAAATAAATAAACTGAAATTCTGGAATGAAAAGTATAACAACGGGAATGAATTTTTTTACTAGGGATATATGAGAGCAGATTTATGTAGTCAGAAAAAAGAAGCAGCAACCATGAACAGAGGTCAGTTAAGACTATCCAGTCAGAATAAAACAGAAAAATAAATAAATGTAAAAAGAATCTAAAATACTTGAATAGCAGTATAAACAAACTTCACCTCACTGACAGCTTCAGAACATTCCACCAAATAACAAAAAAATCATTCTCTTAAAGTGAACATGAAATATTCTCCATAAGTGGACATGAAATATTCTCCATAAAACACTCAAAAAATATTAAAAGATTTAAACATAGAAAATATTTTTTCCACCACAATGGAATGAAATTAGAAGTCAATAGTAAAAGAAAATTGGAAAATTCATAATTATGCTGAAGTTAAATAACACATATCTAGGCAAGCAATGGATCAAAGAAAAAAAATTGTAAGGGAAATTAGAAAATACTTTGAAGTGAACAAAACCAAAACTGCAAAGCAACACATTCATAGAATGCAGCAAACAAAGAGATCAGAGAGAAATTTATACCTGTAAATGCTTACATTAACAAAGAAGAATCACAAATCAACAATCTACTATTTTATCTTAAGAAACTGGAAAAAGAAGACCAAACCAACAGAAAGCCATAGGATGAAGGTAATACTAAATATTAGCATAGAGATAAATGAAATAGGAAATAGAAAACAATAGAGAAGAACATCCAATAAACCAAAGGTGGCTTGTTTGAAAAGGAAAACAAAATTGACAAACTTTTAGCTGGACTGAGGGGGAAAAAAAGAGAGAAGATTCAAATTAGTGAAATCAGAAATGAAAGCAGCAGCATTAATACCTATCTTACAGAAATAAATATGAATTTAAGATAATAGTAATAAGATTTTTCTCAACACATTGTATAACTTAGATGAAATAGACAAAATTCCTAGAAAAACATAAACTTCCAAAATTGATTCAAGAGGAAATGGAAGGTTTGAATTTGACCTACAATGTATAGGGATATTATGTCAGTAATCAAAAACTTCCAACAGTAACAACAAAAGCATGAGCCAGATAGTTTCACTGGCGAATTCAATCAAATGTCTGAAGAAGTAAGTAACACTTACTTTTCTCAAGGTCTTCCAAAATACAGAGGAAGCACTTTTTAAAGTTTTCCTGTGAGGAATCATTACCATGATAATAAAGCAAACAAAGATATCACAAGAAAAGAAAACTGCAGACCAATACCCATTATGAATGCACATGCAAACATCTTCAACAAAATACTAGTAAAACAAATCTAGATGCATAAACAAGTTCCGGAGCATATGAAAGGGATTACCTACATGGACCAAGTGGAATTTATCCTAGAAATCAAAGTCTGTTTGGGTACATAAAAATCACTTAATTTAACATGTCATATAAACAGAATAAACAAAAAAGACACATAATCACCTCAAGTGATGCAGAAAATTATTTGAAAAATCCAACACTATTTTATGATGAAAACACAAAACAAACTATGGTTAAGAAGGGCATCTGTGAAAACCCCACCGCAAATATCATACTTAATGGTATAACACTAGAATTAGGAACAAGACAAGGACGTTTTTCTCAACATATCTATTCAATATTGTACTGAAGGTTTTAGCCAGGGCTATTAGTTAAGAGAAAGAAATAAAATAATTCAGACTGGAAAGAAAAAATTAAAAGTATCCCTATTGGAAGATGACATAGGAATTCTTGAGGATTCTAATATTAACACTCAAAATAAAAAAAATAACTAGGAATGAGTTGAATGGAGAAGGAAAAAAACTTTGTTAAACGATATTAAATGCCTAAACAAACTCTGTGTTGAGTTAGAATACATATTATTGTTATGATGACAACAATCTCCCAAATAGTCCACAGATTTATTGCAAACCTTATCAAAATTTTGATTGCCTTTTTTTTTTCCAGAAATTGACAAGTCAGTCCTAAAATATATAGAGAAATACAAGGGACAATGAATCACCAAAATATATACATATGCAAAAAAGAGTAAAGTTGGTGGACTCATACTTCCTAATTTCAAAATCTATTACAAAGCTGTAATTATCAAACTATGTGGTATTGGGATAAGAATAGACATAGAGATCAATGGATTAGAATTGGGATTGCAGAAATTAGAGCTGTCATTTATGGTCAATTGATTTTCAGCAATAATTCCAAGACTATTCAATAAGGTAAGAATAACTTTACATCAAATTGTGCATGGATAACTATCACATGCAAATAATAAATTTGGAACTCTGTATCACATCATATATAGAAAAAGTTAACTCAAAATTGATCAAAAACCTAAATAAGGAGCTAAAACAATGAAATTTGTAGCATGAAACATGTGTACATATTTATGACATTGGACCAGGCAATGGTTTATTTAATAACACAACAAAAGTAAACACAACAAAAGAAAAGAACAGATAAACTGGACTTCACGAAATGAAGAGCTTTTGTGCTCAAAGAACACTACCAAGACGTGAGAGTTGGGTCTGGAAAAGAGTAGGGAAACTACTTTTTGCATCTTGGCTACCTTTGCACTCCCATGCCATCTGCCAGCCCCAAGATGCTCCAGGGGTTGCAGATCATGGTTGAGAGAAGTCAAGGGTCCTGTGCAAGGAGCCCCACCAGATTCTAGTTGTTCCTCGGCTTTGAGACCTGTTTTCATTCCACACAAAATCACCTCTGGTGCTACTGATCCATTCATAGCATTGCTGAGAGCAAAGCAGTTGAAATGAGGTCCTTCTCTAACAGTGAAGTACCAAAATTGAAGGACAGGTACATGCAGAAGCCAGGGGAGTCCCACACCAGTAGGCTGGTGGGTCTGTTCAGTGAGGGGTTTTTGCAGACTCAAATGTCTCAGACCAAGTGGCACAGTCTGGGAAAGATAATTATTGATCTCCTACTGCTTCACATTTTTTTACCTTGTTGAACAGAACAACCAACAAGAGAGAGACAGGGATAAACCCATTCCCTTTTTGATCTAGGTTGTGTAGTGCATGAGAGTGGTATTCCCAAATAAAAAGGATTTCCCTAAAAGGAAAACCCCTGGAAAGCCATTCATGAGACCATCATGGCTTTTCAGGTAAAGGTCATAGATATTTGGCTATATGCCCCTGTCCCTGGGGACATAGGTGACATCCTCTTTTCCCCAACTGCACTAGGGGTCTTCAATCATCAGGAGCCTCCCCAAAAGAAGACACCATCTGTCTAATCCTTTCCCCTGGAATGAATGTGGGGAAAGGAATGGAGAAATCCAGTATGAGAAGCTATGCCCAAGGGGCTAAAAAGGGAACTCAAAGGACAACTGAGAAAAGAGGAAGGAGAGGCCAAGTCCAAGCCCCACAGGAATGTGCTTCCTGCTGTTGAAACAGGAAACAGACAAAACAAAGCCATAGTGGAACAAGGGGAGAAGGACTTGCAGAACTGGGATGATCTTCACTGAGGCCAGCACAGCAGGCCTCCAAGTCCCTAAGAAGAGTGTGAGGAAGGGGGACTGTACAAGTATCCAGGACTTCCCTGAACGCTGACCAGTACTGTGAAGAAGACTATTATGACTGTAAGAATGATAAGTAAGCTAAGGAGGATGGCCTCCTCAACAGTAGTCCGTCCTTACTTCCTTTAAAAACAATAAAAGGGTTGGGGCTAACGTCCTCAGGTCTCTGCCAGGGACAGTGACCCTGCAATCCTGTGATGATAGCAGGGGCGAAGTGGGGGATGCTGACTTCTACAGAACTTTTGGATACTAATACCTGGAAGATCATAATCCCAGGGCCCTGCAAGAGTAGGAATAAACTGATGACATCTGGGGGTGAAATGGTTTGAATGTGTCCCCACCCAAATCTCATCCTGCATTGCAGTTCCCATAATCCCCATGTGTCATGGGAGGGACAACCTGGGTGGTTACCCCCATACTGTTCTCATGACAGTGAGTGAGTTCTCACGATATCTCATAGTTTTATAAGGGGCTTTTTCCTCTTTGCTCAACATTTCTTTCTGCTGCCATGTGAAAAACGTGTTTGCTTCCCTTTCCGCTGTAATTGTAAGCTTCCTGAGGCCTCCCCAGCCATGCTAAACTGTGAGTTAATTAAATCTCTATTCTTTATAAATTACTGAGTCTCAGGTATTTCTTCATAGCAGTGTGAGAATGGACTGATACAGTAAATTGATATCACGGAGACTGGGGCCCTGCTGTAAAGATATATAAAAATGTGGAAGCAACTTTGAAACTGGGTAACAGGAAGAGATTGGCACAGTTTGGAGGGCTCAGAAGAAGACAGAAAAATGTGAGAAAGTTTGAAACTTCCTAGAGACTTGTTGAATGACTTTGACCAAAATGCTGATAGTGACACGGACAATGAAGTCCAGGCTGAGGTGGTCTCAGATGAAGATGAGGAACTTGTTGGAAACTGGAGTAAAGGTCACTCTTGCTATGCTTTAGCAAAGAGACTTTTGAATACATCAATTGCCTGGGGCAGCTGCGAGATACACTCCCTTCCAACACCAGCACCTACCCAGTTATGGAGCCCTAGTAGAAATGAAGCACCTGCCACTGTAGTGCAGTATGTACCCTTACCACATGAGCTGACGACCCTCATGTGGATACTCACTAACCCCACTAATAATAGAACTGGCTGGGCAAAGCTCCGTCATTAAATGGAAATGGCATGTCCTATAGTGAGCTGAACTGGGGCCCCAAGGTTTCATCTGACTCCATGAACCAGTAGCTCTCTTGTTGGAATAACTGAATGGCCCACAGAGGGTGACCCCTTCTTTCCTTTAGCTAAGTGGGGCTCATGGTTCAAAAATATTCCAGCTGATATATGGCTCGGTTCATCGATGGACCCATGAAACTCAAAGCTGATGGAGTCCACTGGGCCACAGTAGTCATATGGCCCTAGAATGGCCACTCTTTGACTGATGCCCAATTAGGAAACTAAGTCAGAGATTTCTCTCTACAGGGACATCTTCAGCACTGAAGGAATCTGATGAGATTGGTCACATTCAGGCTGATATGGCCATAGACACGCATTGACAGAATCTGAACAGTAAGGCTGTGGTCTGTTCCAAGCAAACTAATTATGGAATTGCATTCAAGGACTCAGAGGTGGAATAGGCTGCTAGAAATACCACTCTTCTATGAAGTCACTGCTACTATGGACCACTGTGGAAGACCTCTGTGTGTAGATGGATTCCTCCTCTTAACGTTTATTACCCTGTTAGAGACAGTGACTGATAGTATCTAGTTATGAATGTGCTTACTCAGAGCCCCAAAGCTTTACTTTAACTCCAGATATGAACACTTTTATATCTTAAATCCTCAGGAGCTTATCACTTTCATAAGTTCTGTTTCTAAAATATATATATATATATATTTTTGAGACAGAGTCTCACTCTGTTGCCTAGGCTGGAGTGCAACGGTATGATCTCGGCTCACTGCAACCTCTGCCTCCTAGGTTCAAGCAGTTCTCCTGCCTCAGCCTCCTGAGTAGCTGGGATTACAGATGCGCACCACCACACCCAACTAATTTTTGTATTTTTAGTAGAGATGGGGTTTTACCATGTTGGCCAGGCTGGTCTTGAACTCCTGACCTCAGGTGATCTGCCTGCCTTGGCCCCCCTAAGTGCTGGGATTTCAGGCATGAGCCTCTGTACTCAGCCCATTTCTAAAATAATTTTAATGCAGAAACCACTGAACAATACCTTTTACTACATATATAATAAGACTGCATCAACTCAGGCAAAATCACATGATAGTATTTCCCAAATGCAGCTGTAATAATTTAAGCTATTACTTCTTGACAATTTGTATCTATGAAAGGAGGAAGAGAATAACCTTAAAAACACAGAAATGAGAAAAATCATGTCATAACATCATATTCTATTAGATTTCAATTTATGTTTATGTGGGACAAAAAGATTAATTTTTGTCTTAGTTGCCCTTTGTCATGTTGAATTACCCATAAGAAAATAATATTCCATATATCGCAGTTGCTATTAACATGTTGACTATTCTCAGAGAATGGTGTTTTTGTAACAATAATTATCACAGGAAAAAACAGGGGTAATGGACTATCCAAAACTCACAACTACAATGGCAAAATTCCAGAAATAATTTATTTTAAAAGAGAAATAAACTTCTTGCAAGAGTATAAATAAAAAATGAGAATAGTGAAAATTAAAGTAGAAATGTATTCCTCCACTTCTTTTCAAAATGACTTCATTTTTATGTAAATATTCATATCCCTCATATTCTTGAGTACTTAAATATGTAAGTCTTGAAAGATAGCTGAGGATGGGACAGCCCTTGAATAAAGATATGATAACTGGTTTTTCTCCCCCCACTAAGCTTACTATCACAGGCAAAAATTATGTTTATCTTTTGGTTCAGGAAGCCAAGAATGAAATCCAATGAACTTTGAATGTGTTTATGTTTCAGGAATGCATTTGACCTGTTGGTGTGCATATACATTCTAAATTAAGACAAGTTAATTAAACAGAGGAACTCTAGGAACGTAATGTTCTGCTATCATCATCTCTAATTTGCTTTTCAAGAGTTTCCAAAATGTATTTCAGTGTGTTGTTCTAAGCTTGGCTCTGCCACTATCTGAATCTTCTTAATTTTGTTCACAAAGACTTACTTATTGTTCTCTTGTCTTTTTCTTGTGCTCACATTCAGGATTACTCCACTCTTTTAGGGAAAATGATACATTTTGAATTAGACCCATCAACGCCTTGAAAATGGTGGTCCATTTCCTGTATAATTTATAGGCTATCTTTTCCTCAGTTTGCAGACATATACTGTGTAATAATTAAATAATTGTTGACAGCTTAATAATGAATGCCTAGTGTGGAGTGGGTGGCTTTTTACATGATCACACTGTTTCTACTAATAGTGACCCATTCAGTTATATCATAGATTTCCATTTGTTAGATAACTGTTTTGTTAGATGATTGTGGTGAAGTGAGCTCTAGTGCAGAATATCCAGGAGGGTTGTAGAGGTGTTTTCTTTCCTTTGTCAGGTTATGCCACACAATCTCCCTCCAATGCAGGGAAATGGACTCATTTGTCCTCTATTACTCATTACCACCAGCCATTATGTATCATTTATAGGTGTCTGAAGCACAATTGCATTTCGTCTTAGGGGAATTATTTTTGTTTAATGTGAAAGTTCAATAAATGCGCATTAAAATTTTGTTGTGAAAAAATTATAATAAATTGGTGTTCTACTTATATTTGGAAATTCTGTGCGTGTGCGTGTGTGTGTGTGTGTGTTTGCATGTGCATGCATGCCTGTGTATATACTCTTGCAAAGCCTCAGTCTGCTTAGGATAATGATTGTTAATATTTATTGTCCGTGTTCTGAGCTAAAGAATTTTGTATCACTTAAACCCCATGGCAAATTAAAGGAGATTTGGGTTTGACACTAATTCTACTCTTTTTATTTATTTATTTTGAGGAAAAAATCTTGCTCTGTCACCCAGGCTAGAGTGCAGTAGTGTAATCTTGGCTCACTGCAACCTCCACCTCCTAGGTTCAAGAGATTCTTCTGCCTCAGGCTCCAGAGAAGCTGGAACTACAGGTGCGTGCCACCACACCTGGCTAATTTTGTGTGTTTTTTAGTACAGACATGGTTTCACCATGTTAGCCAGGATGGTCTTGATCTCCTGATCTTGTGATCCACCTGCCTCAGCCTCCGAAAGTGTTGGGATTATAGGTGTGAGCCATCACACCCGGCCAACTCTACTCTTTAATGCAAAGGTTCTTGGGCATGGAAGGAGCCCTGACTGGTTCTCATTCATGGTTGATCTTGATTCCAATGTTGATTTTCCCACTATCTAAGCACACATTTTAAATTTACTCTTTCTCCTTTCCATTGAATAAAGCATCAAGATGAGCATTGCCTTTGGGTGTTGCACATTGACCACCACCAGGTGGATGTGTACATAAAGTGTGTGTGTCCCCAGGACAACGGCTAACTGAAATCTTTCCTACTTATGTGGAAGGAACTATGTGTTCAGAATGGGCTATTCTAGAGCATGCATCATAAACAAGGAAAAGATACTTTCTCCAAATTTTTACTCCTCAGTGATAAGTATTTTTCTACAGCAGCCCTCGTATTTTTCTACAGCAGCCTAGAGGGCTGCATCCCTGTCTAGGAGCAGGTGGGCAGGGCAGGCAGGCTGGGGCTGGAGGGAAGTAGGGGTGAGAAGCAATGTGGGTGACCAGGTGCCAGGCACCTGCTTCTCAGGCATGGCCTCTAGTACTTGTTTCATTTTTTAAGCCTAAATTGGCTAGAACGTTCAATAATAAATCTTAAGCATGTTAAATAAGGTGAACGCTTAAATTTTGAATCCAGAAAAACAAGATAAATTGATATTTTAGAATAAGGAAGAAAAACCTAACTCACTGTTTTTGCTCTTGCTGTTCTCCTACCGTAGAAGACAAAGCTGTTTCATTCGCTGCATCTTACTCCAAATCCACCTCACAATACAGGAAAACAGAGTAAAGATCACAAATGGAGAAACAAATTTAAAAATACTGGTAGAGAGAAAATGTTATTTTTACCTACTTTGGTAAGTATTTTATTATACTATGAACAATAAACTTAGAGATATTAATGAAAAATAGTTTTATTTTTCCCAGAGATAATCCTTAATGAAAAGAAAATTCCCTAAAGTGTCTTATTTATTTCCAGATTATCTGATGGCAGTTAGGTTGGAAAGGGAAGATAAAAAATAAAGAAAAACACTTCTAATTATTTTGCAATTTGCTTTAATTTAAATCACAGTCTAATTTGTTGTCACAATAGATGAAGAGAAGGTGCACAAGCAAATATAATCAATTCAGTGTGCTTCAAAGCCAAAGGCTAGAACTGTGGGCATGTACCATATTTTACTTCATACTTCTAGAAAAAAATAGTTCTTTTAAGTAATAAGCATAAACCAGTAAGGACTTTAAAAATAAAGCAAATCTCAAACTTGTTATACAGATATTCAAGGCAATGTGATGAACAGCAGTAACCCTATTTCAATTGCGTTTTTACTTTTAGCAAAAAATTAAAACTACTTTATAATACAGCATTGATCTGTGCCTAATCTGGAATAGTCCTTTTTATTAATATTGTACTAAACCCCAGGAAATGATGCCATAGACCCTAGATTAGTGCCAAAATACATATGAAGTCAGTTGATTCTGTTTATTAAGACCATGCAAGGTTCCTGACCCTGTTGCAGTGAACAAACACAGGGCCAGCTGGCTCACAGGCATTCTTTTATACAAACCTGTTCACTCATATCTGTTAGCAACTTTTCCTTTCATCAGGGTCAGAGCAATCCAAAAATGTGCAGGAACCCAGCAGCAGTGAGCAGGATTCTGTTTAGAGTGGTGAGCAGAGGTATGTGCGGAGCAAGCGTGCCAATTATCCCCAGTGCAAGTGGGCGCTAACCAGAACCAGCTTCCTGCATGTGTCGCGTGGGTGCCAGCCCTGAAGGACGCACCTGGGAACTGTCATGCCAAATAAGGCGCCCTCCCTGGTTTTATTTCCCTAAGAGGAAAATTTGGTTGGCCATTTGAATGGAATCACTCACTCTGAATAGAAAACATATCATGGGGAAAAATAAGTTTTCTTATACAATAGAGAATAAGGGGCAAAAATAGAGCTTGAATTCAAAATGGCAGTTATTTTTCACTCAAGTGACATAACCGTCAGACTGAAGAATCACAAAGGTACATAATCACTACCACCTAGGCTTATAGCCGCCACTCCACATGTATTTCACAACAATTGAACTCTGCATTTCTTTCCTTTTTTTTTTTCAATCTTCAGGGAAATTATAACCTGAATTTAAGTATCCTTAAAGCTTTTCCATTGTAGTTTTTATTTCTGTTTTCCAAAATGAAATGTTTATATCACATATGACTAGCGTACTCATGGGATTTCAAACCAGGTCAGTGAAACAATTGTTGAAAATGTCACAGGAATTATAAAATTAAAAACAAGCTCTGAAGATAAATTTCTATGGGTATACTTAGATGGAGGACATCCCAACAGGCCCGTGGAATTCGATTCAGGAATGAAGTTTTGAATGTGTCACCACTGTCACTTATCCACAGGGCTTGCCGTCTCCATCATGCAGTCTGCTTGGCATGGGAGAATTTGGTCTTTCACAAAAGACCCTAAGATGACCAGGTTGTGCCTTTTGAAGGTTAACAACACAGATCCTATTGACCTAGCTGGTGACAGTCATGGGAGAAAGCTGCTCCTCTCTCCTCTCCGGAGACCCTCATGTGAGGAGCACATTTTGCTGACATTCTTCAACTGCAGTAACTTATAGAATTGCTCTGGCCTTAATCTTAGTGTCCTCTGCAAATTCCTAGGTTGAAACCTAATCCCCAAGGTGATAGTACTAAGAGTGGGAACTCTGGGGATGTGATAAAGTCAAGCTGGCTTCTAGTGGAAGTTGTGCTTTTATGAAAGAGGCCCCTTCTGTCCTATGAGGACACAGCTTGAAGACACTATCTTTGAACCAGAAAGTAGGGCCTCACCAGGCAACAGAATCTGTTGGTGCCTTTATTTTGGACATCCCAGACTCCAACACTGTAAGCAACACATTTCTGTTGTTTATAAGCCACACAGTTTATGCATTTTTGTCATAGGCACCAAAATAAATGAAGACAGGAACAACTACAGCCTTTATGCTGAAGCCGGGCTTTGCTCAGGTATCTCTCCGCCTATGACAGGCCTGGCAGGCCTACGAGTGTCCTGTCATTCCTGCTCCCTCTTATGTGGTCACAGCTCTCATAGTTGCACCGCAGGCTGAGGCTCTGCCAACCCAATCCTCAGTCCTTCCCTTTCTCTCTTTGCCGGTGTCAGAGCTGCAGTACAGTCGGGTCTCTCGGCACCTACGCCTTCTCTCTCTCTCTTTTATCTTTCATAAATTATCTTCTGCCCTCAAATAAATGACTTGAATATTGAAACCCATCACAAAATCTGTTTCCTGGAAAACTCATATCGCCAGAGCTTCCCTCACCTTGTATTTATTTTCAGATATCCTAAATAGAGATATCTTTTCTCAGGGTGTAGTAGTTCACACCTGTAATTCCAGTAATTTGGGAGGTCAAAGTGGGAGGATCACTTGAGGCCAGGAGTTCTAGAACAGCCTGGGCAACAAAGCCGGACTCCATCTCTACAAAACATTTAAAAATTATCAGAGCATGGTGGCCAGTGCCTGTGGTCCCAACTACTCAGGAGGCAGAAGTGCAAGAATTGTTTGTGTCCAGCAGTTGGAGGCTGAGGTGAGCTATGATCATGCCTCACTCCACTCCAGCCTGGGGGACAGAATGAGATTCCATCTCTAAAAATGTATTTAAAAAAATAAATAGATATGTTTTCCAACTGTAAACTACCTAGTTTGAAAGAAGCCAACCTCAAAATAGACGATTGAATGCAATCTGTATGTGTCCAGAGAAAACCTTCATTTAGTGGTCTTTCAAGTCACTTTGATGTTATAAATTGCGCTCCACATGTGGCTGTCCATTTACACGTGTAAA
Source organism: Cacajao melanocephalus (assembly GCA_963573385.1). Taxonomy (NCBI): domain Eukaryota; kingdom Metazoa; phylum Chordata; class Mammalia; order Primates; family Pitheciidae; genus Cacajao; species Cacajao melanocephalus. The sequence goes on from CAUYLG010071108.1 coordinate 89,767, forward strand.
ACAGAGACTCACAGTACAGCAGTTCAGCTAGCTGCACCAGCTTATCTTCCCCCTTCCCCAGCTCGGGCTTCTGTGTCTTCCCACAAATTTAATTCGAATAGGTACTTAGAAAGTGTTTCCATGGATCCTACTTAAACTGCTGAGGCATCTCTTTCCAATCAACACCAAGAGAAATCAGATTCTATTGTCTTTTTTTTTAACCACCTATTTTCCATAACAATCCCATGTAATATGACTTTCTATTTTTGATTATTAAAACTCTCAAAGGCCCTTAATGACCTCTTATATTTTTATTTGACTGTTTTTACTTTTCGTGAAAAAATATCTAATATTTTACATCATTAATTGTTGACTTCTAATAATAATAATTAGCCCATGCAATACATCCATATTCTTCACCAAGTCCTTTCTGTATTTGTCACTAGCAACACCAATTCCATCCTAACCTCCAAATAAAGGAATCTCCCGTGGTGTGTACATTCTGCCCTCTCTCCTCTTTGTGCTTTAATTATTTCACCCATTACCAATACTTACTTTTACTTTTTTCCATCATTTTTGCATGTTTTAATGATACAATTGTAACTCTGTCCTGCCCATCCCAGTGAGATAACCTGCCAATAAGTCAAACTCAGAGCTTTTAAACGAAAGATGTTCACCTTGATGTTGTAGGGCCTGTGTTCCAACGTCTCTGGCTCTATCAATCATCTAATAATGGCAAACTACTTCTTGGAATTTTTAATTATAAAACAAGTTTTTATTATTAAAAATTTTACATTTCCCACCTTTTTTTCTACTGATCTCTGTTCCCTAATTAGCAACATACAAAAATGTAGCCAGAATTTTTTTTTTGCATATAAAGCCTCTCCTCTGTCTCGTGTTTGCAGCCCATAATTCAAGTGCTATTAGAATTTCACTTTCTTTACATTTTACATTTCCCACTTTTTTTTCTACCGATCTCTGTTCCCTAATTAGCAACATACAAAAATGTAGCCAGAATTTTTTTTTGCATATAAAGCCTCTCTTCCGTCTCATGTTTGCAGCCCATAATTCAAATGCTATTAGAATTTCCCTTATTCTATGACACCTTCACTCATTTCTCCCCAGGAGTTTATTTATTTGGCTAATAGTTATTAATGTTATTTGTGTATTCAGTGAATGCTTATGGAGCTCCTACCGTGTGCCTTGAGCATATGGCAGATGTAGTTCTTGGCTTCATGAAGCTTGCAGTTAGTTGAGGGCAGACAGGCAGTAACTAAATACATATTTTATATTTTAAAATGATTTTGATAGAATCTTCGAAGATGAAGGGCAGAATTTAAATCAGGGAGCCATCATTAGAATAACTATTCACAAAATTTCTCTCTGAGAAAATCTTTAAGTTGAAACCTGAAGAATAAATTTAAATAACATGCACACAACATAGGGACACATCAAACAATTGACACAGACTTACCACTGCATCTAACTTCCTCTGCTTCAGAAACTAGGCTTCAGTTGGTAACTCTCAATTGGAAAATGAAAAATATGACTGTAGATAAGAATACAGATACAAAGGACCCACTGGCCTCTCCATCTGCTCACACATACCTCCCTCCAATGCGACAGAAGGAGGGTTCTTGGTAATTAATTGGAAAGCAAGAAACGAAAAGACAGAAGGGTATTGTTCGGTAGCCATTTCCCTCTGTGGTCCTCTCACCTGATTCCTGATACCATGTCCTGCAGGAGTGGGAACTCTTCCAACTGCCCTCACAAGAGTGTCCTCCCTACCTGCTGTTCCAACAGCAGCTTGCTTACGGCTCCTTGCTCTTATTCTCTCTCTCTCACCCTCAGCAACCATTCCTTTACTTTTCATTCCAACTTCTGCCTTGTTTCTTATTTATGCTTTTAGGAAGTTAGGAGAGATGAACCTTCTATATGGTACTTAACTACCTGCAATCTAGGTTGTGAGTCTTCTTTAGCCAAGAGGCACATACACTTTTCTATCACAGAATGACAGCTAGACAGATTCTTATGCATCACCAAGTGTGATGGCTAATATTGAGTGTCAACTTGATTGGATTAAGGATGCAAAACATTGTTCCTGGGTGTGTTTGTAAGAGTGTTGCCAAAAGAGATTAACATTTGAGTCAGTGGACTGGGAGAGCCAGACCCACCCTCAATCTGGGTTGGCACCATCTAATCAGCTGCCAGCACAGCTAGAAAAAAGCAGAAAGAGGAAAGTGGAATCAGCAGACTCCCTGAGTCTTCTGGTCTTCACCTTTCCGCTGTGCTGGATGCTTCCTGCCCTCGAACACTGGACTCCAAGTTCTTCATCTTTCGGGCCCTTGGACCTCCACCTGTGGTTTACCAGGGGCTGTTGGGCCTTTGGCCACAGATAGAAAGCTGAACTGTCGGTTTCCCTACTTTTGAGGTTTTCGGACTCAGACTGGCTTCCTTGCTCCTCAGCTTGCCCACAGCCTAGTGTGGGGCTTCACCTTGTGATCCTGTGAGTCAATACTCTTTAATAAACTTTCTTTCATCCAGACATCTATTCTACCCGCTCTGTCCCTTTAGAGAACCCTAACACAAGCCATTCCTTCTTTCTTTTATTGATGAGGCAAGAGTCCTAGAAATCTATCATGACTTAATCAAGTTATGCAGCTAGGAAATGCAAACCTGGCCTAAAACCCATGTCTCCCTTTTTTATACATAAGATCATCAGGTATTCTGGATGTTTGGAAGAGTCCTGGTTTATTAATAAACCTGTTTAAGAAAAACAGATTTATGCCTATTGTCTTGTTGAAACCACTACTAGCAATGCTTTCATTCTCCCGAACCTCCCAGTTTGGAGCAGCCGGTATCCTTTCCTCCTACATACAATCCATTAATCTTTCCCCTCTGTCACACACGTCATATCTTTTTTTATCTTCAGTGAAGTCTGTGTTTGTGTACATGTGGTGTTTCCAAGTGTAGCATGTTGATACATAAGAGCAATGTGATTTTTAAAAATTCCGAACGGTGTGACTTTCCTTATGTGAAGAGGAAGCGCTTTGAATGAACGTATAGAGACATTAAAATTTCCTACTTAAGATTTTTTTTAGTATTTATGCCTTATTTTCCAAGAGAGCTTCTCAGGGGGATGTGATAAGGCAGAAAGAGAAGCTGGGGACACCCCCTCTAAGCCATAAATGGGGGGTGAGCATCAAGTGGGCCACTACGTAGCATTTCTGAGGGAAGTTAAAAATTAGTGAATAGGAACTAGGACTTTGTGTATATCATATGTGACTCTGTGGCAGTCACTGTGCCAAGTCATTTACTGTTATCAACTCAGTATACACAATATCCTTATAAATCATATAATTTTATTTCCTCCCTTTGGCTGATGGTGAAATTGAGACGTAAGAGGTTAAATAACTGGCCAAAATGCTTGGAGCTGTAGTTCAAACAAATGTGCCTGACAAAATGGCTTTTATTCCTAACATTAAGAAAACTCTTTATTTTTAGTTAAGAAGCTCATAATATTATCTACCTGTATATTTTCCTTTGCTCCTTATTGATATGGTTTGGCTGTGTTTCCACCCAAATCTTACCTTGAATTGTAATAATCCCTGTGTGTCAAGGGCGGACCCAGGTGGACATAATGGAATCATGGGGGTGGTTTTCCCCATGCTGTTCTCATGGTAGAGAATATGTCTCACAACATCTGATGGTTTTATAAAGGGGAGTTCCCCTGCACAAGCTCTCTTGCCTATCACCATGGAGATGTGACTTTTTGCCCCTCCTCTGCCTTCTGCCATGATTGTGAGGCCTCCATAGCCATGTGGAACTGAGTCCATTAAATCTCTTTTTCTTTATAAATTACCCAGTCTCAGGTATGTCTTTATTAGCAGTGTGACAACATGAGAACAGACTAATAAATTTATATTTATTATTTTCTTTATTTTCTTCACATAAATTCCAAATAGTCTTACAATGATAGAACAATTTGTATCTTTGAGAGGCAGACAAACAGCTGCAGATGAATTTGGGTAATTTAACCTTGTGTTCCATTTTTCAGTTACTTGGGGAAACCGAGTCTTGGTACACATGACTATTAAGCACTACTAAATTGATGGCTGAGTAAGCTGAGTAATTTTATAAAGGTACTGATGGCCTATGTAAGCCTTAGAGGAGGCAGAGTTGCCCAGAAGCAGTAGGAAAGCCAGTATCTCCTTTATGATACCACCTGACACTTTTATCATTCGTTAGCAACAAATAATAATGGGAAGACATTTACTAAGCTCTGTGAAGCATCAGCGCTCAGTCATTCTGCTAGAGAATAGAATCTCTTCAACTACCCTCTCTAGGATTTACAATGTATATTACTAGGGCTTGTCACCCCATGGAGAATATGGCTCTATAATATTATGCTTAAAAATGAATTTCCTTATGATTATTTAAAAGAGGAGACTTTTTTTATTAAGAGTCATCAGAATTAGCACATTAATAATTATAAGATAGAAAGTTCCAGGTGATCCAATACTAAATATGCTTACCTTAATTTGAATGATCTAAAAAGTCAATTAAAGTAATATTTTTAGATTAATTTTTGATTTTTTAATTCACTGAATAGATGCTTGTTAAGTACGTATTGCCATGTTAAATGTAAATGGAAATATGAAGGAATGTGTCATGGCTTTTGACCTCAAGGCTTATCACCGGAAGGATAAGGTACAAATAACTTTTTAAATGTTTTCTTTTCTTTCTTTCCATCTGTCTCTCTTTCTCTTTCTTTCCTTCTCTCATTTTGTCTTCTTTTCATCACCTATTTATTTATTTTGCTGACAGTGAATATATTCAGAAATTAAGAAGGATGTCAAATCTTTGTTTTGTAAAACAACCTAATTTGAGAAGCCTCAAAATTATGGAAGACGTACATAGTTCTTCATATATGTCATAGTTTATTATAATAAACTTGTACTTACGTATATTTGGGCAAGGGAAACAGGAACTTTGTATTAGTCAGGGGTTCCCAGAGAAACAGAACCAAGAGGATATATATAAAGAGAGATCTACATGAGAAGAAATTTATGAGGGAAATTGGCACTCTCAATTATGGAAGCTGAGGAGGCCCACAAAGGTCATAGGCAAGTTGGAGAACCAGAGAAGCTGGTACCATGGCTCAGTCCAAAGGCCTCAGAACCAAGGAAGCTGATGGTGTGACTCTAAGTCTGAGGGTGCACGCCAGAGAGCCCAGGACAGGCGATGTTGCTACAAGTCCCAGAGTCCAAAACAAGGAGAACCTGAAGTACTGATGTACAAGGGCAGAAAAACTGGCTTGGCTCCAGAAGAGATGAGCAAAAATTAATCCTTTCTCTGCTTTTAATCTCAACTGGGCCCCCGACTATTTGAATGGTGCCCACCTACATTGAGGGTGGATCTCCTCACTCAGTCCACTGACTCAAATGTCAATATTCATTGGAAATATCCTTACCTAAATTACATAAACACCCGGGGAACCTTAATCATTCCAATCAAATGCCAAACTATCTAGGTTTTTTTTTTTTAATGGATGGAAAATGGGCTCAGTAAAGTGTCAAGGATAATTGATGCACACGATTGAGAATAAATAATGCTTCTCCAGCTATCTGGGTATCTCTTCAGTTTAGTTGTCAACCAGAATCAGCCATCACAAACATTAATTGAGTTCCTACTCTGTCCTAGGTACTATGAAAAGCATTTAATAGATATTTTCTTATGCATTCCTCATAATAATTAAAATGTCGTTTTCCAATTGATAAACTGGAGCTCAGGGAATTTACGTAACTGGTCAAATATTGTGAAGCTAGTAATTGTCACATAAACTACAATCTTTTTTAAATTCTTTAGAATGTAAAAATATATTCAGAAAGAAATAGTAATGGAATTAAAAAACAGTCACTACCAAAAATCAATTACACAAAAAAAGGCTGAAATAGAATAAGAGGCAAAAAATCTTCAAGACAAACATAAAACAAATAACAAAATGGCAAAGTAAATGTTTCCTTATTAGTACTTTTAAATGTAAATGGATTAATGCCTCCAATCAAAAGACAGAGATTGGCAGAATGAATTAAAAATAAAATCATCTAACAATATGCTGGTTACAGGAGGGTCATTTTAGACACAAACAGGTTGACAGTATAAGAGTAGAAAATGATATTTCATGCAAATGGTAACAATAAAAAGAGCTGAATAGTAACAATAAAAAGAGCTCTATACTAATATCAGAGAAGATAGACTAAGTCACAAGGATTACACGCGACAAAAGGAGATATATGTTGATTAGCTAATTTTTCAAGATCATAAAACAATTGTAAACATATATACACTAAGGAACAGAGCCCCAAAGTATATTAAACAAAGATTGACAAAATAAAAAGGATAAATAATTCTACAGCAATATTTGGAGATATCAATACCCCAATTTCAATAATGGACAGAACATACAGACAAAAGTATCACTAAGAAAATAGACGACTTGAACAATATGATAAGCCAACTAAACCTGATTCTTCACTGCCCTTCCCATACATTTATATGGTGTGTGTTTTACACAAACACACACGCACACATATATACATACCATATATATATATATATCTCTCACATATTCATATGTTATATATTTTTATGTGGGAAGGGCACTGAAGAGTGTTAAGTACATAACACTCTGTCTACCCCAAGCTGCTTCTGGGCTGCATGAGGCCCAGGATGACTTTCAATGTGGCCCAACATGATTTGTAAACTTCCTTACAACATTATGAGATTTTTTGCGATTTTTTTTTTCTTTAGCTCATCAGCTATCATTAGTGTTAGTGTATTTTATGTATGGCCCAAGACGATTCTAATTCTTCTTCCAGTGTGGCACAGGGAAGCCAAAAGATTGGACACCCTTGCTCTACTCAACAGCAGAATGCAAATTCTTCTTAAGTGCATACGAAATGTTCTTCAGGGTGGAACATATGTTAGGCCACAAAACAAATCTTGATAAATATAAAAATATTAAAAGCAAAGTGTGTTATTCAACTACAATGGAATAAAATTAAAAATGAACACAAAAAGAAAACTTATAAAGTTCACAAATATGTGACTATTAAACAAAACATTCTTAAACAATCATTTGGTTAAGGAAAAAATCACAAGGGAAATGATGAAATACTTAGAGATGAAAGAAAACAAAAATAAGTTCACAAATATGTGAATATTAAACAACACATTCTTAACCATTTGGTTAAAGAAAAACATAAAAACATTACAAGAGAAATGATCAAATACTTAGAGATGAAAGAAACAAAAATACAACCTACCATAACTTGGGATGCAGTGGAAATAGATTTCAAAAGGAAATTTATAGCATATATATTTAAAAAATCTCAAATTAAGTGACATTGCTTTTCACTTTGATAAGAAGATCAAGGTTCCTTGACGTAAGTTTCAATGTATTTTCTTAGTTTTTTATTAAAATTCCTCTCAGACCTTTTCTATTGTCAGAGAATAAAATGATCTACTACCAATTCTTAGGGAGAAAATCAGCTTGAGAAATCTAGAATATCGGTTTTCAAAATCTTTGACTGAAATCACAAGAAATACACTTTGGGTTGTGATGTGGTATACATATAAACAGACACACACTTTCAGAAAACTGAGACAAAATATCATTCAACAATAGTCTAGCAATGTAGGAAGCCATGTGACAATTTTTCTGTTAATTTCTAGTTAACTTCTTCAAACTAGATATTGTTCTTGACATGTAAAATTAACTTCATAATCAACAAACCTGCAGTTGGAATGCACTAGGCTTAACACTGTATTCTCCTTGTAGCTCAGAAATACCATTTCCTGATTAAAGGAACCAAAAAATAATGAGATTGTTTCCAGGTCAAAGGAACCAAAAAAGAATAAAATCAATATCTTAATGTTAAGTATAAATTATGCAAAATTGAAATAACTTATGTCATTTCAGTGTTACACTAGAGCATTGCCTAACAGGCACACCTCGGGTTTATTTATTTTCCCTATAGGATGAACTTTTGTTTGTCTTAGTATTTATTATAGATTAAGCCCAATACCATGTAAAGTTTAATATTAACTTGTAGTTTTGTTTTCTTTTTTTTTTTTCACCTGTAAGTCTATCTGGGAAGATACATAAGAAGAGTATGGTTTTGTTGTGGCATATCAACAAGTTTTCTATCTAACCTCATAATCTTATTCTGGTATTTTTCTTTCAGGTAATATTTGTTCAGTCCTTCACATTTGTATTTTCAACCAGATTTCTGATGCTCTTGATACCTTCATCAGTAAGTTAAACAGAATTTTGACACAGACTCACTATATGTTTGTATGAGAGTCCTCATGTTGCCTTTTGAAAAACTGTATGTTGAAATGTTTCATGTGTTTTTTTAATAGAGCGTCCTTGGATAACTCCATAGAATAAAAGCAAAATTTATCGCTTAAAAAAGCAAAACATAAAGGAAATACATCCTTCAATATATCTTATTAAAGAGCATCTAAATATGCTATCATTGTATTTTTGAAATTATTCATTTATATGACTTTCTGCTTATTAGCTTTTTTGTTGTTCAATGTTAATCACACTAAACATGAATTCATTTATGAAGATCTTTCAGTATAAGAAAAACTAATTTATATTTGTCACATCATTTTTGTCACCTTTATCTAATTTGTAACAAATCTTAATGTAAAGGAAATAATTCATTTATAAATATATTTCTTTATATTATGTATATAAACTCTGATATATATTTGGACTTAAATATATATATTACAGGCAGAAAATCACAGCAACTTTAACTTCCTAAATCTCAATTAATTTCTAAACTCTAAGATAGCAATTTAGTTTCCCCCCCCACCCCAGTTAGAAAAGCACATGGTGAAATTGAAAGGGTAAATACAACAAAGGAGATAGATACTGACCACCATATTGCCTTATACTCTGTCTAAATTTATACAAATGTTATTGATATTGCTATTTGACTTAAAGACATAACCTTTATTGATAACAACGAGACAAGGAAGACAAAACTTAACATGCTTCATGCTATAAAGTTAAATTTTCTAGTCACAGTAACATGAAAAATGTTTCAAAAATCTTATAAATTTTGTTAAAAATCTACTATTTTTTCTTATTTGTTAGGCAAAACCTATACAAACTAAATAATAGTTTGTAAGATACTTGAAAACAGTATGTAACCAATATATATTTCAGTCTAAAGAACCACAAGAAAGATGTAGATAATAGCAGTGTTGTTTTGTTTTGTTGATAGCACTCACTATCCTGTATCAATTTATGATGGCGATTATCAAAGTTGAGACCTTTTACACAGGATCATGATTTAGCTAGTGATAAATCAAATGTCTGGTATATTTGGAGGGAAAGGACTGAAACTAATGACCCCAGTTGATTCCCATACATCTTGTTCCAGGTTGCTACTCAGGATTGCATGGCTATCATGAATTGCTAAGAAAAATCTACTACAAGAAGTCCACTATCCCCTATTCACACCTCTGGAACCCAACATCACTGTGTCAGCGTATTAGTGTGATTCAGTGTCTGAGAACATGAACTGTGTGTGTCAACCTTCCACACAAATTTTAATGTCTATCTTTCTTATGTTTGTTGCAGATAAACAACACCACCCATTTACTTCTCAGAGTTTCATAGGTCAAAAGCCTAAGCACGTTGTGGCTTTGGTTTCAAAATTCTAAAGGAAACATAATATCCACGTGACATTCGAGCTGCAATTTTGAGCCTATAAAGGAGAATCAGCTTCAAAGATTATTCAGGTTGTCGTTAAGATTTCAGTTCTGTACGGTTGTAAGATTGAGGATGTTTGTTGTGGCCAGGGGCTGTTCTCAGCCCCTAGAGGCTGCTCATTTTCCTCAATTCATGGCCTCCTTACTCCATGTGCAAGCCAGCAGCAATTTCCTAAAGCCTGCTCACACATCAGATCTCAACAATTTCTTCTGCTGCCTCATCTCTGCCCTGAGTTCCTGGTTTCCACATTTCTCTGACTCCAGCTGGAGAAATGTCTTTGATTTTTAAAGGCTATATATTGCTAGATTTTCACGCAAATATATTGGGACCATGTGGACAATCCAGGATAACCTATTTTCAGGTCATCTGATTAGTAACCTTAATGACATCAGCAAAGCCCCTTCACAGCAGTACCTAGATTAGTGTTTGATTGAATCCTAGGAGATGGGAATTGCAGAGTACAGCTTTAGAATTATGACTACCAGAGCTTTGAGCAGCATACTCAACAAAATCTTACCCTATTAGAAAGCTAGCATTTCTTATTAGTTGGTAATGTTAATGTTGGAAAAATTAGGTAGACCATATTATTTTCAGTAACGTTGCCCTTTGACTAAGTTAGATACTATTTTTCAAAGATTTCCCCTTGAATTTTTCCTTAAATTTATATTTCTCTAGATCATATATTAAATACTTATGTGTCAAATATAATGCTTTTTATTGTATCCTTTTCTCTGTTACCTTTATATAGATATACTTTCAAATCATTATAATTCATTTGCTTTCTCAAAATCCTTCTTCTTTTAGGAGTGCCATTGACTCCAAATTTACTATGTCCTGAACATGGATAATCTCTGAATTTCTTTCACTTCATACCCTTATTATGAATTTCAGTAAAAACTTTCTACAAATTTTTCTCCAGTTAAGGGGGTCCTTAAAATGAAATCTGTGTATAATACATATATAGATAAAAATCAGGTTGGATGAGAAAAATTTACATATTTTTTTATATTAATCTCTAACTGAAGTTTAGAATTTTAAAATGTCATGGTAGTCTTAGTAATATCAGTAATTGTAATGCCAAAAACAAACAAATGTGCAATGTAAATTACAAAAAAATATAAATTATGATTGCTGGAAATATCTAAAAATATTCTTACCATAGTGCCTATGTTGTAACTGCTTTTTAATTAACCAATGCCTATACTGCTGTAGTCTTTTTGTGTCTAAATGACACAGGAAGTAGGACCTAGCTTTCCATCATTAGTATGCTCCGCATCCAGTCGTCACTCTATCAAATAGTGTAGAGCATGCCCTTATATTGCTGGCCCAGGCATTTGCATTACTTTGTGTTGTTCCCTCTCTAGAGTAACTTTCTGGACAATACATAAAAAGAGGGGGGTCAAAGTACATCTGACAGCTCATATTCAAGCTTAACAACAGTATTCACAAAATGATTTTATTTAAAAATAAAATACAATTGTAAAATCTCTATAATTTAAGCATCAAATATTCTAATGCATTATGAAAGCACTCATATTATTGTATTACATTTTAAACATTTTGATGGATGCATTTTAATACAATTGGCTGTCTTTGTAACTCTAAGCATTTGCATGCCTTAAAGCAATTAATCAGAGAAGGGGTTCATAGCGTTCACTAGACTGCCAAATGGACTTCATGAAAAACAACAAAAAAAATTGGTAAAGAGTCCCTGAAGTGTTAGAGGGTATCATGTCTAAACCAAATTCAACAATCTTCCACTACATTTCACCTCTTCAATTGACTCTTTAATCAAATTGTAAATGGCATCACACTTTTAGTCTCCTAGTCCATAAATCTCACTTCAGTTTGAACACAATGTCGCGATTTGATAAGATCTAGACATTCATTTATTTCCCTACAATATATGTATATTTACCTTTTTCTTTTTTACTATGGGCAAATGTCAAACATACACAAATTAGAGAGAAGAGTGTAATGAATGCCCATGTTTTAATTATCCAACAGCAACAACTTATGACCCTTGGCCAGTTGTTACCCTCATCCATGTTTCCTACTCTACCTTTCCACCTAAGTTCAAAACAAATCTAAGATACCATGTTTGCATTAATTTTTCAGTATGGATCTCTAAATAACAGCAATGTTTGCATTAATTTTTCAGTATGGATCTCTAAATAACAGCAAATTATAAAGAGAATAACAATGCAACCACTGCAATTACAAACTTTAGAAACCTATAGTGAAATGTCATCAAAATGACCTTAATGTTTGTATTTTTCTGATTATATCACATTACTTTAATTAAATATTTTCTTTTGAGAAAATTATAGAGTCACATGTAGTTTTAAGAAATATCACAAGGACTCAGTGTACTGTGTACTTTTCACCCAGTTTCCACCAATGGTGACAACTTGCAAATATATATATGTATATACATATAGATATATATGGGTGAAAAGTGTACTGAATTCTTGTGTTTTATATATCTATCTCTCACAAGGGGGTTGGATTGTTTTTCTGTTTGTGATATACATGTATATATAATATATAATATCCATGTATATTTGTATATTATATACATGTATATACATATATATACATATATATATAATATACATGTATAATATATATATTTATATATATATAATATATTTATATTATATATATATATAATATACATGTATATCACAAATAGAAAAACATGTATACATGTATATACATGTATATATAATATATATGTATTTTCTGTTTGTGATATACATATATATACATGTGTGTATATATATGTATATATTTCACTGCCTTTCATATCAACAATATACATTGAATAATAGAATTTCTCTGCATATTCACCAGCACTTGGTGTTGTCTTTAAAATGTATTTTAACCATTCTGATAGGTATTTAGAGGTAATTCATTATGGTTGCAGTTTGCATTTATCAAATGGCTTATGATGTTCAGCATCATTTCATATGCTTATTAGCCATCTGTGTAGCATCTTCAGTGAAATGTATTCTTATATCTTTTTTCTTATGTAGCTTGTTTGCTTTTTATTCGCCTGATAGGTCGTTCTTTTAAGCAATATTTTGAAAATTTCAACAAAGCTAAATTTAATAATTTTTGCTGTTTAATAAACGTTGCTTCTGGTGTTAATTCTACATGCTTTACCTAGCCTTACATCCCAAAGAATTTCTTCTGTATTCTTTGCTTAAAGTTTTATAGGTTTACATTCTAGTTTTAAATCCATGACCCATGTTGAGTTACTTTGTGTGAATGGTGTGAGGCTTAGACTGACGTTCCCCATTCTCCATGGATTTCTCATTGCTTAAGCATAATTTATTAAAAAGACTACCTTTCTTTCTCAAGTTGCTTTTGCCAAATATAAGTTGAGCAAGTTTTTGTGGGCCTAATTCTGTATTTTCTATTCTGTCCTATTGATTTCTGTGTCTATCCCTCCACCAAGACCACACTCTTGATTGCTACTGCTATATCAGGTCTTGAAATTGAGTAAACTGTTTCCTCCCACTTTTTTCTTCTTTTTAAAAATAACATTATCTTAAAGGTTTTGTCTTTTCAGATAAGTTTTAGGATAATCCTGACTCTTTCTATGAAAAATATTTCTGGAGTTGCTGGCAGAAATGGAAATAAACTTATAAATCAATTTGGAAAGAATTAACATCATCATCACCATGTGGAGTCTTTCAATCCGTAAGTATGTGTTTCTCCATTTATTTAGGCCTCTGATTTCTTTCATCTGTATAATGTTGTTTATAGTATAAAAATCCCATACATGTTTTGTTAAACTTACACATAAATATTTATTGTTTTGAGGTTGTGTTTTTAATTTCAGCATCAGGGTATTCATTGCCAGTAAATTAAAATAAAATTGATGTTTTATGTACATTAATTTCTTGTAAACTTGATGAGTTTACTTTTTATTTTCAGGAGTTTATTTGTAAGTCCTTTGAACTTTCTACCCAGACAAATATGTCATTTACAAATAGAAACAGTTTTATTTTTTCCTCTCCAATACATATTTTTAAATCCCTTTTTCCTACTTTGTTTTTATTTTTTCTTATTTTGCTTTTATTTATTTCAAAATTCCAGCACTGTGTAAAATAAAAGTGGAATGATTTTCCTGATTTTTTGTGGGGATTGGGCAAATAATTCATTTTTAAACATTAATAGTCATAACTGCATACTGAAATAATTTTATTAAGCTGAACAAGTTTTCTTCTGTTGCTATGTTTCTGAGTGTTTTCATCATGAATGGATTTGAACTTGTCAAATGCTATTTCTGTACCAGTTGATATGATCACATAATTTTTCTTTCCCCTATTATTTTAATTAAATCTTAAGTATTGAATCAGACATGCATTCCTCGAATAAACTCAACTTGACCATGTTATATCATTCTATTGCTGAGTTTTATTTTCTAATATTTTATTAAAGAGTTTGAATCTATATTCACAAGGTTATTAATCTTTGCGTTTTCTGTTTTTATACTATCTTTATCCAGTTTTGTTACGAAGGTAATAGAAGTTTCATAAAATGAATTGGGAAGTGTTCCTCCAGGTCAAACAGAATTAGTTTGAATTCTTTAAGCATTTGGTACAATTCTCCAGTGAAATATCAAGTCTTACTTTAAAAAAATTTACACATTAAATTTATTTAGTAGTTATAAAACAACTGAAATCACATATATCAAATTAGGTGGGTTGTGGTAGTTTGATTTTTAAGGAATTGATCCATTTTATTTAAGTCATCAAATTAATGTGCATAGAGTTGTCCATAGTTTTCCTATGTTAACTTTTTGATTTTTGCATTGACTTTAGTAACTGATACTCCCTGGTTGGATCCTGACATTGGTAACTTTCATCTGCTCTCTTATTTTCTGTGTTGGTTCTGCTAGAGATTTTTCAGTTTTACTGATGTTCTGTTTATTTCATTATCTGTATTGTTTATGTCTGTTTTCAATTTTATTGATTTCTGTTCTTATCTTTATTATTTCCTTCCTTTTGTTTGCTTTGGGTTTATTTTGCTCTGCTTCTTATAAAGGTATTAAATTCTCAATTTAATATTTTTTCTGTTTTTCTAGCATGTGTGTTTAGTGCTATAAATTTCCTCTCAGCACTGGTTTGTCTGTCCATCCCACATTTTGATAGGACATCTTTTCACTTTTATTCAGTTCAATATAATCTTTTTCTTGAGACTTTTAGTTTAACCCATGGATTACTATGAAGTATGTTGTTTACTTTCCATATGTTCGAAGATTTTTCTGCGACTTTTCTATTATTGACTTTTAATTTAATTCCATTGTGACCAGCTCTATTATTTCATTTATTTAAAATGTGTTGAGCTATGTTTTATGGTCCTGGATATGATCTACCTTTGTATACGTTTCATGGGTACTTGAAAAAATATGTGTCCTGTTATTGTCAGGTGGGGGTTTTGTAAATATATCAGATATTCTTGTTTGGTGGTGGTGAGTTCTCTTATCTTTATTGATTACATATCCAGTTGTTCTGGAAATTATTAAGGGGGATGTTAATGTATCCAACTATAATTATGGATTTTTTAAAATTTCTTTTTCTAGTTCATTAGTGTTTTTTTCCTTTCACAGATTTTGTAGCTTTGTTCTTTGATGTAAGTACATTTAGGATTACAATGTCTCTTTGTTGGATTGACCATTTTATCATTATTTAATATCAATCTTTATCTCTGGTATTTTTGTTTACTCTGACATCTGTATTATCCGTTTTTATAGCCACTCCTTATTTATTTTTATTAATATTTTCAGAATAAATATATTCATAATATTTTTAACTTCAGTCTGTCTACATAATTTGTATACAGAATAAAGTTTGGTCATGTATATAAGTCCATACTCTCAATTTTTTTTAAAATTGGTATATTTAGACCATTTATATTTAATATAATTATTGATGTCATAAATCAGCCATTTTATATTATTTTCTGTTGTTCTCTTTATTCTTCATTTCTAGATGTAGAATTTATTTTTATTTTACTTTTCCTACTTTTCTGTAAGTTACTTAGGCATTTTTTCAAATTCCACTTTTATTTATCTATACTGTTTTTGAATGTGTCTCTTTGAATACTTTTTCACTGTTTCCTAGTATCATCAGTGATAGGGTTTGGCAGTATTCCTACCCGAATCTTATATTGAATTGTAGCTCCCACAATTCCTACATGTTGTGAGACGGACCCTGTGGAAGATAATTGAATCATATGGGCAGTCTTTCCCATACTGTTCTCATGGTAATAGTAAGTCTCATAAGATCTGATGGTTTCATAGGGGGAAACCCCTTTCACCTAGTTCTCATTCTCTCTTTGTCTGCTGCCATGTAAGACATTCCTTTTCTCTTCCTTCATCTTCCACCATGATTGTGAGGTCTCCCCAGCTATGTGGAACTGCAAGTCAATTAAACCTCTTTCCTTTATAAATTACCCAGTCTCAGGTATGTCTTTATTAGCAGTGTGAGAACAGGCTAACTCTACCAGTTTATCAGTGCAAGTGTATATAATTTTTTTAACCTTTAAATTCCCTTACCTACACTATTTCTAATTGTTATAAATATTTCCTTTACACATTCTTTTAACATCACATCACAGGGTTATTTTGATTCAAACATAAAACATAATTTAGAAAACTCAAGAAAAAAATAAAAATTTTATTCATATTTTTACTTGTTTGTTCTTCCTCCTTAATATTCCAGGGTTCCTTCTTTTCTATTTAGAATATTTCTCTAGCCATTCTTTTGGGTAGGTACACTGGCAGCAAATTCTCTTTGTTTTCATTTTTCTGAGAATCTCTTAATTTCTCATTTATTCCTAAACGGTAGTTTTCTAGGTCTAAAATTCTTGATTGACAACTCTTTTCCACTCATAAAAATATTATGCCCTTCATTATGGCCTTTATGGTTTCTGACGACAAATTTACTGTCATTTGAATTGCTTCCCCTTTATAAATACAGTGTTATTTTTGTCTGGCTGCTCTCAAGGTTTTTTTCTTGTCTTCAATTTTGAGAAGTTTGATTATGTTAAGACGTGATGTGTGTTTCTTTGGGTTTATCTTGTTTGGGATTTACTTAACTCTTTCAATAGGCAAGTTTATGACATTTGAAAAAATGCTGGAAGTAGTTCACCCATTATTACTTTGAGCTCTTTTTCAGCCTCTTCCTCTTTCTATTCTCCTTTCAATATTCTATGACATGAATGACAGATCTTCGGTTATATTTCTAGAGATTCCTGAGTAGATGTTTTGTTTTCAATCTATTTCCCGTCTCTATTTTATATTGGGTAATTTATCTTATTTTATATTCTGGTTAACTGATCATTTCCTGTGTTCTCTCCATTATTCCATTGAGATTATCTACTGGGCTTTCTATTCCAGTGTTGAATTTTTGAGTTTAAAATTCATATTTGATTCTTTTTTATACCATCTATTTCTTTGTTGTTATCTCCTATATTCTCCCTGGGGCTTTTTGGTTTTTGAGTTTTTTTTTTTTTCAGGTCTGTCCATAAGTTCTTATTGCAACATTTCTATCATTGCTGCTTTAAAATCTTTGTCATATGGTTTCAACATCTCTGTTATCTTGATGTTGACATTCATTTACAGTCTTTTTCATTCAGTTTCAGAGCTTTCTAATGCTTCATATGAGATGTAATTTTTCCATGGAAACACGGATATTATATTGTTTTGGAACTCTGGCTATTTGCAGGTGAAGATAGAAATCCAGCTTTCTCATTGACTTTGTGTGTTCTCCTTATTATCATTGGGCAGGATGGGAGGTAGAGATGTGTGAATGACACCATAGTAGGAGTAACCTCATTACTACCGGGCAATGATGAAAGTTCTGATTTTCCACTAGGCCTCCAATGACACTACCCCAATATGATGAGGGAGGATGCATCATTAATGCCAGATGGGGTAGAAGTATAGGTTCCTCACTTGGATTTCACTGATACCATTGGGTGAAGGTCCTGGTGACTGGCCCCAAGAATGAAATTGCCCATTTCCTCTTTGGTCTTCCTTATGCCACTCTGGTGGAGATGTTGTGATATTTTATATTGCTTCACTGTCAAAGGTTAGTTTACTTACTTAGCTATGGGTAAGAGCGAAGATGTAACATTATTTTCTGTTGTGTTTGGATGCAGAGATCAAATATTTTCTGAGAGTTCTTTGCTTTATTAGCTTACCCATTTTCTGGTCATTTGACTAGAGAGAGCAGGCTTTTGTTGGAGATATCTTTGTGTCACCCAATGGCATTGCTAGGTTGCTGGCTTTTTCAACACTAAATCTAGAATATATGAAGCCATAAGAAAATCCAGCAAACTTATTATCATACTGTTCCCCAAGTCTGAAGTTCCTTAGCTGGTCTGCCTTCTTCTGTCAATCTTTCATTGTCTTTTTACCTCATACACACACACACACACACACACACACACACACACACGCACACACACGAACACATACTTGTTTTGTTTGTACTTAGTGGGAGGAATAGGAAAAAATATATCTGTCTTTCCTGAAGCAGAAGTCCTTTGCATCATGTTTTTTTCTCTTTCTGTAAATCAGGATCAAAAACCAAAGTCTGTACTTTGCAATTGATTGATATGTTTATTAAATGTCCTTTAATCTACAGATTTTTTCTTCTCTCTCTTATTTGTTGAAGAAATCAAGAGATTTGCCTTTAGATTTTCTCACAATCTGGACATTAGAGACAGCATCTTTATGGAGTTGGAGAACATGTCCCACTAGCCCCACATTTCTACACAAAATAAAGGATATAGTTAGATACATGACAGAAAAATTTGGAAACAATTCTCAAGAAGAATTATTGTTTCATTGCATCAGTAGGCAAATAACTGCTGTCTTTATAATGGAAGACAATTAGTATGTATTTCCTAATGTTGCCAACTGAAAAACTAAAAAATACAACAAAACAAGTGTAAAGAGCAATTTTGATGCCAAGATTATGGAAATTAAATGCCATTTTTTGGGAAAAAATGGTGCTATTAGTGAAAGCTGGAAGAAGAATTTATGGAAACTCTATACTATCAGTTTAGTTCTCTGTGACTGTAAATTATTATAAAAGAAAACTAATGCAAATATTTAAGAGTTTTGAAGTGAAAATATTCCCTTTCAGAGATGCTTTACAAATGATAATTACTTTACATAGTAACCCCTTAATTTCTTAAGTTGTCCAGGGCCATATACTCTATATGGTCCATAATGTATATTTAAGCTATGGTAGTGATGGTAATGGGATGAATATTCTCCCATTTTGAGAGCACATATTTGTGCTAGAATCATTAGACTCCAAAACACATAGGGTTCCACCAGTCCAATTTCCTAATATTTTCAATATCAGTTTTAATACAGTTATAAAAGCAAGCACTTAAAACTCCAGCGCAAAGATACAAGTACAGTAAATACACTGTTTCTTGATCATATTAGTCAAGTCAATCATAAATTCATATAGTTTAGCACTTACTCAGCCAGAGTGAGTATACAAGTGTGTCTTGCATTGTAAAAGTGTACCGTATTTGTATGCACAGTCTCTCTGCCCATAGGTAACCCATAATTTTATTGGAGGGGCATGGCACGGTGGTATGTATCTAAAAGGAGGTGGCATGTATATGAATGATAGAGAATAAAATTAAAATGATGCATGTGATAATATAATGACAAAGTGCAAATATTTAGACCATAAATACTGCCTAGAATGATATGAAAATACAACTATGTTGAAATATTTTTGAACAGGAGTAACATGATCAAAACTGTGATTCTGGTGGAAGATCTACCAAGAGTTTTTGATGGATGAGATAATGGGGAGAAAGCTCAAAGGAAAAGTCATTAAAAAGCCACTAGGGATTTTACACACACACACACACACACTCACACACCTGCAATGCTTGAGAAGATGTAAAAGTACAAGAGTTTTAACTTCAATATTCCCACAATAAAGGGATCAATAATAAAGAATCCCCAGACCTCTTATTCTTATGTGGTTGGTCAACAAGTGTTAGACCATTTGACTAACTACAAGCAATAAAAGATATTTTTCATTTAGAAAATTCTGCTTCCACCATGATAGCACATCAATATGAATCAAGCTTTTTCAGAAGCATTTCCTTAGAGGAATCTGGTTTGGAAGTTATATTGCTACTACTGGTGCTGCTATCCAGCATTTTTCCTTGACAAAACAAAATACTTTTAAAATACACATCTCTATTATAATGACATACATTTGTTTCTGAAAATTTCCTTTGTTCTTAGATAACCAAACGAACTTAAAAGGGAGAAAATATTAATATGACAACAATCCTTTCGTATGACCTCATGTTGACAACTGTAAGTTCTTTTGGAAATAATTTTATTGTTGTTAAGGAAGAACCCTATAGTTTTGGTAATTTTATTTTTTGAAGTCAATAAAACAAACATTTATTTATAAAAATGGTTTCTAATTCCACTAAAAGTATTTTATTGTACATATTTTCAATGGTTATTATTGATTATATATCATGTGTTTATTATTCACTGAGATATAGTGGGTTTGTTTTTAGCAACGTCAATTTTGATGACTCAGTCAAATTGACTGCAATTTGGAAAAGGGCTTAGTCAAATCACTTTTAGTTGCCTGATATTGAAGAGGTGATTATATGGATGCTTCGATTAACTTTACAATTTTTGGACATGGTATCTAGAATTACATTTGATCCAATATATTTTTCAAGCATCATTAGAAATGAAGGGTGATCAAAAATGGTAATTTGTTCACCATGTAGGTCCAATATACCTATGTAACAATCCTATACATATACCTCCTGTATCTAAAATAAAAGCTGAAATTAAAAATAAAAAAATAAGCAAAATGAAATAATATGTAGTTCTACTGAAAAAAAAGAAAGCAAAAGAAACTTTGAGGTATAAATATTAAGTGAACAAACTTCAGAGTTGCCTGAAGCAACGCTGTCTTGTCATTCAGAGAGGGCTCTAAACACATAGCAAATCCTAATTTAATCATGATGAGAAAGATTAAGATATTTAAAAGGTAGAATGAAATATGGTTTTTAGTTAATTTGTTCTAGTTAATTTGCATGCAGAAATGCCATTTGGAGAAATTAGAAAAGGCACTAGTGCTATTGCAACACTGTAACTTTTGCATGCATCCACCCATCCAGATATATTTGAAGTAGACTGTTTCCATATATCAGGTTTATATATAATTCTTAAAGGAATTTATAAAGAGTTTCTATTTTTAAATCATGTTAAAAGAATTTGTTTTTAGACCTATTAACTGTTTTTATAAATTTAAAAATTGATAAGATGAATTATCTTAAATTTAGAAAAAAAATTGAGATTAATATATAGCAGTAATAACCTGCCTCAGGATAGGAGAAATAACTACATAAATCAAGTAAGATTTTTTTTTAAATGCCTATTTCAAATGTTCTTTTTTGCTCAAAAATAGTTATATTAACATCAAGCCATACTTAAGAAAACATTCTAAAATAATTTTAAAATATGGGGCATTTATCCCCATTGTTAAATTAAGTTACTGCATATATACTGAATTCTTTGTACTTCCAACATAATTTTTCACCCCTTTTGAGTGATCTAAGAGACCCATTTAAGATTTTTAAATCTGTAGTGTGTTTTAAAAGAACTGATATTATGGCCCAAGACCTCTGGCAATTACAATGCAATACATCTGCAAACAGAATGGATTCTGTTCTACTCTTAATTCTAAAAAGTGAACTTCAAAAGGTTCATAGAAGATGTATTGCATTCTAGCATACGTATCTGTCATGCATAAGAACTAGTTAACTAATTTGCTTGCTTTGGGGTCATTTTTTTGTAGAAACTATATATAATTCTTTGAATTCAAACTCATAAAATCTGTTGATGAGATTCAGCTTCAGAGGAATATTTCCTGACTCATAATATTTCAAAAAACACATTTCTGGAAACTTTACTATATTAAATCTTATTAATACAGAGGTCTGGAGCAATCATTATTGAGTTGTCATCAGAGTCTACAGAATATAAATCTAAACAAATGCGTCCAGTATAAAAAGAATTCTTTATTAAAACCACCTTTCTTTAAAGTTCTATGACCTCAATATGTGACTCTGGTGTGTTTAAACAGAGCTTTCCCTCAATGTCACTGTAACTGGCCACTGCCAGTGCGTGCACTTGATCAAAATTGACACCATTAAGGATTCAAGCACTTGCACGCTTACTGTTCTCCTCTAAGGTACATCAGGTCAAACGATCATCTTAATTTTATTATGATGGATAGAGGAAAAATATTCCTATGGATCTGGCAATGAAACTGCAGGTACTGTGACTGTTTTTAATGCGCGTGGCTCAATTCTTCATCTACTTTTCCTTTTTAATCATTCTCTTTTCTTCCTAAGCGCATTCCAAAAGACGAAATCAGCTGTTAACCAAGTGTCTATTCATTAAGCAGTCATTTATTTAATAAAATGAATCTGAGATTTATCCCTATGAGTGGTAAACTTTCTTAGGCTACTTAAAGTGCTGACATCTGATCTTTCCTCATCTTGAAAAATACACCGGTTTTTAAAATGTGTTTCCAGGAGAATGAAAAGACTGAGCTTCAGAGACTGAGATGGTTCTGTGTGATTTGCTACAGCTCACACACAGCAAGGTGGAAACAATGCAGGCAGGGGCAGAATCAACTTTTTATATAAGCCACTGTGCAGAGCAATCCATGAGCTAACAAAGTCAGTATTAATATGTTGCCACTGTGCATAATAATTCTGAAATATGTTTGACATTTTAAATAGGGTAGTTACACCCACTTATAATAAACTCTGATTTCACCACTGTTTGTGAAATCCTTAAACTAAATCAGAATTATGTGCCTGTTTCCAAGACGCTAATGGTCAAGAAGGAATGCCCAGTGCTATTTTATTTCAAAACAAGGAAGGTAGCATCTGTTTTACCCAAATGAGGGGAAGACAAAGTTCACTTACTTCGAGGCAGCTGACATGCACATTGTAATTCAGTTGAGTAAGCAGTTCTAAATTGGGGTTAGAGCATCAGCTAACTGTCTTTAAAGAAGGAAGTTATTTTAGTTAAACTGAACTATTTTTTAGGAAAAGGTTGTATTTCACCTTTTATGTTATATCACTCTTCCTCCATTTTTAAAGAGCATCAATTATTTTACGGGAAATAAAACTATCAGACTAGACAAAGCCATTTTTATACTTGAAATACTCCTAGATTTATGGAATGAAAATCTGACCGTGGTGGATTCCTCAGTCTCGGCGTCTCTGAGAAAGAATAATTTTTCTGTGCCTGAAAGTCCAAGATTAGCAGACATCACAAAGCATTCCTTTCCTTAGGTGCTTGCAGTGGAATTAGGAACCCTTGGAAATCCCTGGGAACATGGTCTTAAGATAGCCATATCCTAATTTCACTATAGTTTTAATGGTTAATTTTAAGGAAAGTTTACTGGTAAAGGGCAAGGTGCATCTGTGACTGTCGCCCGAATGAACTTATCAGGCATTCAATTCCAGAGGGTTCAGGTGTCGGCACAAAATTAAAAAGAAAAAAGAAGTGTCTTTTGACTTGCCGATAGCTTTCAGTGCACATTCTCATGCATTTTCAGCCCAATTTTAGAAGTAGGGATTAAGAATGGATTATGGTGGTTTAACTCAAGTTTTCATTTTATTTTTCTCCTTCCTCCAATAGTGTGGTTTCCCTGTACCTGATTATTGTGGAGGGTTTAGAGAGAAGTGAAGTGGTTGGAGTTCAATCAATATGAGACAGCGCCGTGGAGAGGCTTGAGAAAGTGTTGGAGGCGGCTATTGAAGCCTGCTCGGGCTCTCCATCTGAAGAAACAGGCTTCCCTCTTGCAGCTGAGTTTCCACTCTTTTGTTTCCCGTAATGCGCTATTGATCCTGGGAGACTGAAAAATCTCATCGCCATGTGCCCTGAGCCCAGAAATGGCTACACTTTCCAAACAGGGCACTGCATTTGAAAATTAAGGGATTTCTTAAGGTCAATCCCTTTATCATTTTACATATATATAACTGTGCTTCAGAATGTGCCTATTAATTAACATCTTAAATCACCAATGCACTTCCTGAAATTGCTTCAAGGAAAATGTCACCTCTTTGAGTTCCTGAAAAGAAAATCTTCAGCAGGTCTTCAGGGCCTCATTTCCTCTAAATTTAGGTCTACTATTTTTCTTGTAACTAACATCATTTTCCCCAACCACATTAAAGTCAAATTAATCCCCATACAAAACAAAATCTGGATAAATTACAGCCCTGCTTGCCTTTGGAACAGTTTCACTGTTAAGAGTTTGAACACACATTACTCAGATTTTCTTTACATTTTCATTGTGTAAGTCATAACCTTTTATACTGGTGACGGTAGGTCACATTTTGCCCTCTTTTACCTAGAATAGCTTCTGAAATTATTTATTGATTAAATGTTTTAAAGAAATCTGAGATAAAAGCATCACAGAAACGAGTTTCTTTGGAAAATAAATTATTTCAGACCAAAAGAGATAACCAATTATAAATTTATAAAATAACAAAATCAAACCATTTCTAGTAATTTTGATCATATATAGTCATATAAGTACTACTTATGTATAAGTACTATATAAACATACTATGTATAAGACACAAACAAAATTGACATTTTGCAAGAATAAGATAAACCTAAACAGTATGTTAAGATAGAATTATCCTTCTGATTGACTAGGATAGCATTATGAATCATTTTGTTTATAATTTAAGAAAACACTTCTGTGCTTTTTTTCTCTTTAGTTTTATTCTGTTTAAGAAAAGAAAGTCAAACATGTGGAAGAGTTTGAAAAATAATATAATGAGTATTTGGGTGTTCACCCCTGAATCTAACAGTTGTTAACATTTTTGTCATATTTGCATGTGTGTGCATATATATGGTGTGTGTAAATATAACTATGTGAAAATAAACTAAAATTATCAGGCCCCCCATATACAAGTTAGCCAGTTTGTCTATCGTATAACTCTCATGATAAACATAGCTTATAAAGTTAACAATAATTCCCTAATCTTATTTAATATTCAATTCATACTCAAATTTCCCAAATAGTCTCCTGAATATATTAGTTATTTTTAAAAGTATATACTGATTTAGCAACAAGAACTTTAATGCATAGCCCTAAATAATGGATGAAGAGTCTCTAAAATAAGTAGAAACATTTCTAAGGAGAGAATAAATCAATTGCATATGAGTATTTATACTCAAATGTAAGGCTTTAAAAAACAGGCTTCTTGATGATAGCTTTGAGATGTGCATTTATTAATTTTTGATTGCCTTTTTTTTCTGATCAGTATGGCCTGTTTTTATTTTAAAATCCCCTTATTGGTAGTCTTTTTTTTTTAACCACATTGATTGAAAGTGCAAAAGCTGATTTCTGTTTAGATCATTCTACCTTCTCTCCTTTTAAATATCACTGAGTTTACCATCAGATGATATTATAATCTTTGCTCAAATATAAAGTCAGATTTATAAAACTCATGAGATTGCCTATTTTATGTATTCCCATTTCTACTTCTTCCATTGTTTTTCTACCTTCTTAAGGCTCTGAGTTTGTTTTTGTTTTATACAATTTACTTTCTGTTTAAAGATTGTTCTTTAACCGTTATTTATAGATATGTTTACTAGCAAAGTATTATTTTATCTTTTCTTTATCTGAGGCTGTCTGTATTTCCCTGTCATATCATTCCTGAAGTGTGTGTGTGTGTGTGTGTGTGTGTGTGTGTGTCTGTGTGTGTTTTAGTATTTGAAAAATACATACTTTTGGCTGGCCTCCATGGCCTCTTATATAAAATGTGCTACCATTTGAATTATCTATCAGTAGTTTGCCATTTCTCTCCCTCTGCTTTTAAGATTTTTGTCTTTGTCTTTGGTTTTCAAAAGCTTAGTTATTATTTCCTTCACATGGATTTGTTTAGTTTTGTTCCTCTGTGGTTCACTCGGCTTCTCCATCCTGGAGATTTATTTCTTTTACTAAATCGGTATGTTTTCAGCCATCATTACTTCAAATGCTCTATGAGCCCTGCTTTCATTTACCTCTTCTCCTGGAATTATGATACAAATGGTGTATGTTTTTGTTATTGTCCTACAGAGTCCTGAGTCTCTGTTCATTTTATTTTCCCAGAATATGTCCTCTCTGTTGATCAGTCAAGGTTCATTCTATGTGTCTGTCCATCTTTCTTCAAGTCCTCAAGATCATTGATTGTATTCTCTCATCTCTACTCACCTTGTAGGCCCATGCAGTAGGTTTTCATTTTCTTTTTGTCTGTTGTTACATTTTTAAATGCTATAATTACCATTTGGTTCTCTTATGTAACTTTCATTTCTTTTGTAAGACTTTCTATCTTGTGCGTGTTTCCAGAGAATTTATAATTGCTTGTTTTTTGTTAAAATCCTTGACAGAAAATTCTAATATCTGATTATCTCTGTATTGGTGTTAGTTGATGATATTTATTCAAGTTATTGAATATATAGATATTTTGTCTGCTATTTTAAAACACTCTGGATCCATGCTATATTTTTAAGTTTAGCAGACAGTAGTCCTGTTCAGATTCACTACCTAGGCTACTCTGGTGGACTGTAATTGCACAGGTGGTTTTGTTTTCAAAGGCTTAACTGGATTGTTTTGGTTTACTTAGTTTATCTTTCTCTGCTGGGGCTCCCACTAGTTCCTGCTGTTGCTGCATGAGGAGCAGAAGGAGATTCCCCAAGCCTAGAACTTCCAGAAAGGGGAAGAGAGTATCTGGCTGACAAGTACGAAAAGTGTTCCAGTTCCCTGTGCAGGATCCTACTTGTTGGTGCTGCCTGCAAGCTAATGTCTCTCATTAACAGAAGAAAGTTTCCAAACTGTGGGACTAAGTGACTTCCAGGGCACTTGTACTGGTGGGATGTCCCTAGGCTTTGGGAGTTGATTTTTTTTTTTGGCATGATATCTGGTGTTTTATCAAATTATGCAAGATCCTGACAGAACATAAATACTCAATACTAATTTATTGGAAGAATCAGTGTTGCTCAGGATTGCCTGATTTTCTTAGCAAAACTTAACATTGGCTGAATAATGCCCATAGTGTCTTTTAAGAGAGATCTCACACAATTTGCTCTGTGTAAGCGCTGTATTCAGTGTTTCCAAAAGACATATGAGGAATTTCTCAATTCTCTAGTATTTAAGCCATCTTTTTTCTCTTTCTGTTTCCAACTTTTAGACAGTCAATTCCAGAATGTAATCCCGTTTCCTCTAAAACACCCAGTATTTGATCTTGGTGGTTAAAATGCTTAAACTAGTTTCTCAAAAAAACATGGAAATCATCCTACAGCCAAGTTTTTGACATGATTATCCATTGGTAAGCTCTTAAAGGGAAAGAACATCATCTCAGATGTGTAATACATTGGATGGATATATTTATGAAGCTTAATGCAATTCAAAATTTGCCATCAATTATAGGAATATATGGCTTGATCTCAGAATTTCTTAGCAAACTTCTATTACATGTATTAATTTATTCTTTTATCCCAAATTCCAGTTTCACAGAATCAGAAATACATAATTTCTTCTCATTCAGAATTTGAGAAAACATGAATTTTTAAATGTTAAAGAAATATTTGTGCCCCATCTTTTCAGTTTGCCAAAATGCTAACTTAACTGCTTTTAAGGTATTTTAAATATTTCCACTTGTTTTCCACGGCATTTTATTTAAACATGTTAGTATAAGTGTCATTCATTGCAAGATGAGAAAATTAAATCTATGCCAAAAAAAAAAAGTTATCACAATGGAAAGATATATGCAAATTTGGCCACATACTCAAACTTCAAGAACTATTTAGATAAATATTTAGTAATTCTATACATTTATAAATGCATATCAAATATTTCTAAATATATTTTTAATATTAAAATTTGGGTATGTTTTTGAGAGATGATAGTTATTTTTCCAGTAGAAACGTATCTTGGTAACAGAGGATTAGATTTAAGTTTCAAGCTGACCACAGAATTTTGACCTGTCTGCCGCAATTGACTTATAGCTAGCCCCAACGCAAGATTCTTAATGGAGAAAAATTAGGTATGAGATTCCATTACACCAGAGGCAGCCAAGACTGTAAATCGTTTTACATCCACTCAAACACCAGATTTAGTTACCCAATATTTGTTGAATATCTACTCTGCTTAAACCATTACGGCAGATGCAAGGAAGACCTTGCTGTTCCTGTACTGCAGCTTGAAAGGAAGGCAAGTGGAAGTCGCCAGGTGCTTGAAATTCTGTGTTAATCCTGTAGGCTACTTCTATCAACTCCTGCCAGAAAAAAAGTTGGAATTTCTTTTGTTACCCAAGAAACCTCCCATACTTCTGTCATCACTCTCCACAAAGATTATTTTTATATTTTTGTCTTCTTCATCCATAAAAATCTCTGTAATTAGGTAGGTTGGTTAGAAACTCAAACGACAGTAACAATAATCACATCCATAACCACAACTAGCACCACAACAATAGCAACACGCACACGTCTCACACACACACAAACTTCCAGGCTCCCAAGGCTTTCCATTTGCTGCTTGTAATTCTGTACTGATAAATCCTAACAGATTTCAAAGGGATTGTTTTTCTTACTTCAAGGACAGAAGAATAGATTAATAAAGGTGGGAGATGATAACTACTTGGATGCAAAATTACCAAGGCTATGTGAGATGCTAAAAAACATACACGTAAGACAGATTACACAGTTTCCATGAGCACAGAGAACCCAGGGAATCTGGCACAACTCTAAACCTTGGAAGAAATGGAGAATAAGCGAGCTGGTTTCAGAAGAAAGGGAGAATAAACGAGCTGCTTACACATCTTTTAAATGGCCTCTAACAATCAGAACGGAGTTTGAGATCTAAATGATAAATTTACCAAAAAAAAATTCAAATAAAATGTGGACTACAACTATTTCCATTAAAGTTCTCAAAATTCTCAAAGTTTTCTTGTTGAAAAGAACAAATACAATACCTTAAATACCCAAGAACACTTTATTCTCACTTACAGATACACACATACACACAACTGCGTATGTATGAAACACCGAGGTTATGTTTATCAATATGTGGTTTGAAGACATTTAAAATATGTTAGAAATAATATTTTAAAAATATGTTAGAAATACACTTTAAAAAATTACCCATGTTTTGCTTTGTAAATTCACATCTCTTTTTTGATTATTGGTAAGATAGATACAATGTGAGAATTTTGTAAAAAGTTTTTAGATAAAATTAATTGTAAATGCACATATTTCACCTTTATCACACGATACATTTCAAGCTATTATAGTCCCTATTATTCAGTCTGTAGAAGACATTATTTTCCCTTTAGTGTATTGTGATTCACACTGTCTTCCTTGATGCCAAATCAAAACTCCTATTTCAAACGTGAAGTTTTTCTTTTTCCAGAAAACAACTCAACATGTATTGTCACCAGTGTGCATGATAATTAAAAGTAGCAGCATAGATCTGGACACAAAGTACATAACACATATTTTCAAAGTCGTGAAAGACTGGCTTATAAAATGGGAGTTTTAATAGCTGTCAAGATATCGCTATTCAAATTGGATATTAGTAATTGTGAAGCACTATGAGATTATGTAACAGCTAATATGATATGATATGAACACATTATGATATGATATAATATGATATGATATGAACACATTAAGTATCTGTTCTGAAAATCTAAATTTTGTTCACAGTTTAGTTTATTTTCAAATAAAAGTAAAAATACAATGGAAAAGTAAATAAATGTATTAATGTGGCATTTGTGTATTATATATAATATATATGATATATAAACATATATATGATAGCATAATATATATTATATGTGTATATATGTATATTTGTATATATTATATGTATGTATGTATATATTTATACACATAAAAGCTCCTGTGTTTCTGTTTCTCTGATACTAAAGTACTTAAGGAAAGCTTTGAAGAATGGGAGGAAATGAGTCCTGTGTCCATGCATGTGAGGTCGGGGGCAGGGAAGGAGCGTTCTGGTCAGTGGGAGCAGCAAGTACGAATACTGGCTGCAGGAGCTGCACCTATACTGCACTGTTAGATCAGGAGAATAGGAGGAAACACATGAACTGTATACAGAAAGGGTGTGGATGCAATGTCTCATATTCCACTAAAATGTATTGATTTTGATTTCATAAAGTTAGAGAACAGAATGTTAATTCTAGGGGCTAAGGAGTGCCACAAAGTATAACTTATTTTTGGCTCCTATAAACACATCTTATATGTATATAAAATGAGTTTACAGAATATAAATATATGATATTTTATATATTTGTATATTATACAGTAATACATATATATGTATGATTTTCATGTTAATAATGCAATTGGAACAATGTATTGAAATCAGTGTTCTCCTCTCATTCTTCATGCTTAATTTCAAGCTTGAGAAAGGGGTGAATAGACTGGTGATTTTTCACGTTGAACACACATGTACATGTACATACATATATCACCCTTTGGCAGTGCATACTCAGGGTTCTTCCTATTTGAAGAAATGATTCATCAATCAAAACAGAAATCTGTCTGATGTTTGGACATTCTCAAAACGTATCATCAGACAAATTCTCTGTGAAAGACTCTGAAATTAGCAGTCTTTCTGAATGCAAGTTTCTGAATGATAATTAAACACGTTTGTATAGTCAAAAGCATATTTTTGTAAAAAGTTTACATTTTGGGGTCAAATATAAATTCTGCGACTTGTTAATTATGTGACTCCAAGCAACAGCTCAACCTTTCTGAGTGTTCATTTCTTCAACTATCCACTAGGGTAATAGCTAAGTTATTCTTTCAATTCCATCTGACTGACCCATCCCAGACCTCCAGGACACTTCCATCTCTATACCTGGAGGAATTAGCAGATATACCTGGGGGAATTAGAGTAAATACATTCTTAGGAAGAGTGTTTACTATTTTAGAGCTTAGACTAGAAGTGTGTGTGTGTGTGTGTGTGTGTGTGTGTGTGAAAGAGAGAGAAAGAATTTTTTTACAAATGAAGAAAGTTACACTATAGTAAAAATAGACTATAATATATTTACATTTGGCAAGGTAAAAATTATACCACAAATTCACACATAAGAACTTAAGTACTGAACTTTTGGCATGAAAATAATATACCAACACTACCTCAAATGCCATACCATCAACACAAAATTTGGAGGAGGGGGAAAAAAAAAGTATATATATATATATATATATATATATATATATATATATATGAACTGTTTCATTAATTAAAAAATAAAAATAAAAATTTACTAGTAAAAAAAGAGTTTTACATTAGTTGCCGTTAAAAGCAACACTCCCCAAATTTTCAAACAGGTATTATTTTAGTAACTGATACAAATTTATATACCGTGAAATCCACCATCATTTTGTTATAGATTGTGAAAACACTTATGCCATTGGAGCTGCATCTGAGCAGTCCTATCCTGGTAAGAATTTTGCATAAGTAAGTTTTACTAAATTCAATGTGGTAATATTTGCATACATTATTCTTATATACCAAACATCTAATGTGACCTCTTCCTACGTATAATTCTGATGTCAGCTGATCTACGTCATCCTTCGAAACTCAAGTGAAATCTATGCTAATCCCTTCCACAGGCTATGGCTGATCCATGCTGTTCCAAATTTTTTGTTGTAATTCAGAAGGCAACTGAGAATTCTAAGAGGAGGGGGGTGTTTGCTTATTCCCCAGTGGACTCTTCACCTAAACTTCTGATTCCATGGCCATTCTATGTGTGATTTACATCACATCGTGACACTTTGGGGTAGAGCACAGACCCTTATTTTAAAGCAACACATGCTACCTGAACTTTGTATAAGAATTTTCTGAAGTTTTGGGCTGGCAGAGAGTTTCTATTTCTAGGTGAGTCTATTCTCTCTCCAGATTTCTGAATTCCCCATTTCCCGGTCCTCTTACCATGACCTCTCTCTGGAAATTCAATCTCCCTAGCTTTACAATTGTTAAAAAGAAAAATGAACTCTCTGCCTCTCATTAATGTATTCTGCTTAACAATGATGAGTGTAAGGTCAATTTGCCCTCTGTTGTTTAGGAGAAGAATGACAATAAGAACAAGAAGAAAGGAGGAGAATGAGTGAAGAGATGGGATGGGGAAGGAAAAAGCAGAGATTTCTATGTGTTTCAGACTTTATCTTCTCATTCACTCTCTGGAAAAGCCAGTAGGGACTGCTTTCCCCACTAGTGCAACTTAAGAAATTCCCCCTTGGAGTGCATATGCATCTTTGGCCTGCTAATATTTGGAGTCCAGCTGTGGAGCAGTGCTCTCTAGGAACTTCACCTGAGTAAAAAACATGAGTTCCAACTAATCAATTTTAACTTCTGATGACAGATTAATTTTATTTCTGTAATTACTTTTAAATGGAGCAGAATCTACTCCTGCAATAGCATCTGGGTGAGCTAACCTGGTAGAGAGAAAGTTTTAAGAAAATTACACTAACAATAGTTGTTTGTTTGTTGTTTGTTTTGAGACAGAATCTTGCTCTGTCGCCCAGGCTGGAGTGCAGTGTCACAATCACAGCTCACTGTAGCCTACAGCCTAGACCTCCTAGGCTCAAGTGATCCTCCTGCTTCAATCTCTGGAGTAGCCAGAACTGCATGCGCCACCACGCCTGGCTACTTTGTTTTTTTCTTTCTTTCTTTTTTTTTTCTTTTTCTTTTTAGAAACCAGGTCTCCTGTGTTGCTCAGGTGTGTTATTCTTGAAATCCTGGGCTCAAGTGATCCACTCACCTTGGCCTCCCAAAATGCGGGATTATAAGCATGAACCACTGCTCCTGGCTAATTACTTATCTCTAGAGAAGAGAGTCAGAGAGCTTAAACTGTGTTTAAGGGGCAATGTCATTTTGAATCCTAACTTTAAATGTTTTTTACCAATGCAGTCATATATGAGACCTGTAAAGAAGCAAGAAATCCTGGCATAGGAAATACTTTGCATATTTAGAGACAGGGGGAAAAAGAACCACAAAATCATCAGCAACAGAATCCTTTGTTCATGTGGCTTCTCTTTAGCATGCATGGATATGTGTGTGTGTGTATAATATGTGTGTTTCTATGTGTGTATTATTTACTTATTTATTGTTTGGCCAAAAAATCTTAGTGCTAGTAATTTTCATTAACAGTTCTCTGGAGTTAATTACTAACCTGAGAGGTCACAATTATGCCTATTATTCCAAATGTGAAAGAAAACTATGTCATAATACTCTTGCCCTTTGTCTTATATTTTAACCTCACCCATTCGTTCTGCATCAGTCACAATAAAAATGGTCAGTCCCTCTTCTACATATAAAAAGTATTTTTCACATTATTGATTAAACTGTGCCATGATGGCTTTCTTCTCTAAATAGTAGTTGAAGAAAAATATTGATTACATCTAGAAATGTTTTATTGCAGCCTCCTTCTTAACTATCAGTGTCATGAGGTCAATGTACATTTAATCAATTTTTGATTCATTTATGATTGGAAAATTGGTAAATTATTTCACTCAGCTTGAGAAGTACACTCATCACAAAGACATTTAGTTCAATTGAACTTTGGCCATGAATTTGAAGGGGTATCTCATGGCATAATTAAGTAAATACATAAATTTTATTTTATAAGGTGAATATTACCCTATAGGGATATGACAGATTCTTGGTTTACACCCAGACTACAGAAATCTTGGCAGAGCCTTCCGGAGCAAATCCTACCTCTTGTGAAAAGTGCAATTACATCTTTAATATATACCTACTGCAGACCAGCCTAAATTTCTTGTGGAATATTATTTTAGTAACAATTACAGAAAGATCAGTATTTTATCCCCACCCACCCTTTACTGAAGATGACTTTCACGCTGTCTAAATATTTTATCTGTGCCATGGTATGATTTACTCACTGGATGGACATCTAGCAGAAAATCTGTGACCTGTGAGTATGATGAACAAGACATTTTTAAGCTGGTCACTGCAATCAATCAAGAGGTCATTGCTAGACATGATCAACGCTTTGACCTGTCAGAGTGACTAGTTCTTTCAAAGAGACAAAAAATCTGGAGCACAATATGCACACTACACGACCCAGTTATAAATGTAATGATTCTTCTACTGGAAATGTGTCGTAGTTGCTTGCCTTAGAAAATAGGACTATTCTACTCTTTTTGCCTCTGCTGATTTAAAACCTAGATAGCTGTAACCCTGTACCTCATTGTTCTCATAGGTAAAGTAATATTAATATACCTTACAGGAAAATGGTAAATGAAACATTATATGGTTTTATATTTTGTCATGAATGCTTAATAAAGGATATGGAGAAATATGATAGTCATTTTCATTATGTTTTGCTGATGATGCAACACCAAAAATGAAAAGGTCTGTGAAGCTGTACCTGTTTCACAGCTGCATGAAAATTCTTTCCAGTATGACAATATGTAAAGTACATTATGATGCTTAAGAAAAGCAATTTAAAAAAGCGTGTGTGAACTGACACTGAAATCACTATTTAGCCTCTTTTCCTGTTCCCGTTTGCTGTTGGTCAGCATAGACAGCCATGAGAATGTATTGGCTCCACCTAAATGGAACTTTCTGTCTAAAACGAAGGTCTTACACTGACTTTGTTGTTTTAATAACTGGAGCTACATCCTTGCAGTGATTCCCTGAGTCTTTTTATGCATTGATAATAACAGTCAGTTATTAGTCTTGGCTTTGAAACTATGACCACACAGAAAGTGAGTAATTTTGTACAAAAGTATGAATGGGTACCAATTGCTACATGTGTTTCCTTTGCAGTAATTGCTTTTCTGTGTAAGTTGTTAAGTGTTACTTTGTCCCACAGTATAAAATAACATTTTGTTGCAGAACATTTGGAGGTAGGCAGTAACTGTCTAATTATGATACATTACTGATGAAGATGATGATGATGATGATGATGATGATGATGATGACTGATGATACTCAGGCCCCATCAAATAGCAAATTCTGAATATTTAGAAAATAGTTTCCCATGAAAAGTATTTTGGGAAGTACTTCTTGGCATGTAATACACAGGGCGCAACTCAACACAAAACTGAATATATGTATCTATAAATGCATATATTTTCAATTAAATATATACATACATATAAATGTAGGCATCTATAACTAGGACAGACCATGTATGTGTTACTTTTCCCCCCTCTTATTATACTAATGACCATAGTTCATTTAGGAAAAAACACACACACAACAAAGCAACCCCTGTGTTTGTTTGATCCTGAATTCTTTCCTTAAATTGGTCTTCCTCTTGGTTCTGATTGCTATAAATAAATGCTGTTTGCCTGCTCTGATAAATGGAGAGAAAACCTGAAGTCAAACCTACTCATGCTCATCTAGCCAGTCCCTGTTTCTCATTCCTTCTTATCCTTCCTATCCTTGACAAACTGTTTTCATTTCCCCAATTAATTCTGGTCTAGGTTGGGTTATTTTCCAGTGTCAATGCTGGCTCATCTCCAGGATAGCAACCAGACTTACCGCTCTTGCCTCTTTCTCCATCAGAGGTTTCTATAGTCATGACTGACTCCAGCCAAGCCAGCACCTGCCCTTCCTTTACTAGAAAGTGATCTGCTACACCCAGTACATGGAGAAGAGCAGTAGGCCACAGAGGCTTGAGACACCCATCACTTACTCATGAACAGAGTTTCCTAAGAGTCTATGTGTATTGTGACCTCGTCATCAGCCAGGGACTAGGCTACTGTGCTCTCTTTAGGCAATGGGGTCATTTCGTGAACATGCATACTTTCAAGGTGCTTTAAAATGTCATGATGGCCAATCAGTAGAGAAGTGATATTTGCTATAACAATTAATTACATTGCCAATATATAGAACCAGTATACATCTATTACTGCTTCCTTGAATGGATTTACTCATATTCAATTATTATTTTTTTTTACTTTAGTACCTAATACCTGACAGGAGCACTGAAAAAACAGAGTAAATATCAACTTCATAATTGTCATCCAGAAGGTTACAATTTGGTTGGAGATAAAGATTAAAAAGCACACGGAGATTAAGAAATAATGCCACTGTCAAATGAGACACACCTGACTGTGGGAGGTGTGGCGGGTGTTGCGTGCACAAGAAAATGATCAAAGTTTTGGAGGGATCAGCAGGTGAATCCTGCATCATCTTTCAATTTTGAATATTATTTTAAAATGTTCCATTTAGTTAGAGAACTTATATTAGGCATTTCAGAATATAACAGCAGGTCATCAATGGTTTGTATTCTCTCTTTCTTAAATAATTTTGATCTGTGTCCTTTTGCATTATATGGTCACCTTCCTACTGGGCTGAATTTTATATAAAGGAGAAAAGAAATAACTTTTCCTCCTATGAATTGCATATATTTTGGAAGTAGTTGCTTGACAAATGTAGAACTTTATGAAATAGAAACATGTCACTCTTCTGAATTATTTGGCCAATGATGAAAGGCAATGTGGCCTGCACTGTAGACTTAAATTTATAATAATTCTTCATAACCATCAAAATCAATACTCAACAGATTTCACCCAATGCATAAGTTGTTTTGCAAGGTTTACACCCCCATTAATACAACTATTAATTCATAAATCGCAAAATATTATCTTCAGACTGAGTCTAATTTCATATAATAATCAGGTACACAACAAATACTAATTTTGTTCATCTATTCTAACTAATAATTTAATATACACATGGCAATTTTGAAACACAGAGGTAGAAATCACTTATTAACAGTTACTAAATATTATTTATTAATAATATTTCTTTAATAAATAAAGTTACTGTAATTAAGTACTTACTGTAGGCTAAGTACCTTGCCATGTGCTGTGGACACACCAGCTAGCAAGAGTGATGCAGTGACGTCATTTCAGAGTTTGTAGCCTAAGAGGAATTACCTAACTACAGTTGTCTGGTTCAGCATTCACTAAAAATCATGATACTGAAAATGATGAATAATGATGTATATATATTAAAGCTTCAAGATTTAGCAAATAGAAATATTTACATGGGATATATATATAGAAAGTATATGTACTTTTATATATAATACATATATATATATACAAATAGATATGTATATATATGTATTCAATGCAGGTTACTTTGCCTTTCATCATTGGCCAAATAATTGAGAATAATTAATATGAAGTATATGCTTATATACATATATAAATACATATATTACTTATATATGTTTATATACATCACATATACTTTTCATATATATGAAAGTGTATGAAAAATATATACTTATATAACCACACATACACACGCATACACTTTTCTAAATTTCAAATTTATCTGTCTTATATTCAATATAGCAACTGTAATAAATACCTCCTGTAATGAGTTGAATTACAGCTCCCCCAAATTTGCATGTTGAAGTCATAACTCACAGTATCTACAACATAACTTTATTGAGAAATCAAATATTTGCAGAAGTAATTAGTTAAGATGAAGTGGTACTGGAATAGGGTAGGCCCCTAATTCAGCATAACTGGTGTTCTATAAAAGGGAGAAAATTGGACACAAGCATGCTCAAAGAGAAACTGTGTTGTCAAGATGAAAGCAGAAATCTACATGGGAAGTAATGCTGATTGTGAACAGCCACCAGAAACTAGGGGAGAGGCACAGACGCCACATCACCACACGCAGAAGGAACCACCCCTGCCAACACTTCGATTTCAAACCTCTGCCTCCAGAACTGAACTGGGAGACAATTTGTTTCCATTGTTTAAGCCACTTTGATACAGCAGCCCTAGCAAACATACAGACCACTCCTTAGAGAAATATATTAAAATAATTCCTACATTAAACAAAATACCTCAAGGAATATTACCAAATTCTAACATGGCACTTCTATTCATTGATATGATTTTTATATTGGCCCATGAAACTAGACAGGCCACAGGTAATGATTATTAACACTTATTGATGACAAAACAAAGCTTTCTCAGTGTATCCATAGTTTTCTTAAAGTTGCAGTATTTGTGACAGGGCCAAGATTCATCTTACTGTAACTCCATTTTTAGCAAACTTGTCAATCTATTCTGCTATTTTTCATAGAAATTCATTGATATGGTTTGGCCCTGTCCTCACCCAAATCTCATATTGAACTTAGTTCCCAGAATTCCCCATGTATCATGGGAGAGACCCAGTGGGAGGTTACTGAATCACAGGGGGTGGGTTTTCCCATGTTGTTCTCGTGGTAGTCAAGAAGTCTCACAAGAGCTCATGGTTTTATAAAGGGCTGTACCCCTGCACAAACTTTCTTGCATGCCCATGTAAGATGTGCCTTTGCTCTTCCTTTGCCTTCTGCTATGATTGTGAGGCCTTCCCAGCCATGTGGAACTGTGAGTCTATTAAACCTCTTTTTCTGTATCAATTACCCAATCTTGGGTATGTCTTCATTAGCAGTGTGAGAATGAATTAATACAGTCTTCAGGTTTTATGGTTTTCTTAATGAGAAACAGTCGGAAAGCTACCTTTTGGTATTCCTTCTCTGCCTCTCTTTCTTCTTTCTTCCTTCCTTTCCTTGTCCAGTTGTTTCATACATCAAGAGCCTGTGTTTACATCTGCTGACTTTTTTACCCTAACTCTGGGTTTTTATCTATACTTTCAGGATTTTCCATTTTCATTCTTGCTATTTGAGCTTTTCCTATTGGCTCATTTTTAAACTTGGGTCTTTGCAGTGTCCTCTAAGTGGGTCTTTTGTAACTATTTAAAAATCACTGTTCTCAGTGCAGCCTCTGCCTGCTTCTGTGAACTTGCAGAACTCTCCCCACCCACCCGCCCTCAAGGATCTCTACACCTGAGCATATCGAGCTGCCTCTCTGCTTACTCTCAGCACTTTTGATAATGGCTGTGCTTATTAAATTTTCTGCACATTCAATTCAATTCTGGGAATTTATGACTATCACGGTTGCTGCTTTATCATCCTTATTTTGCATGCTTCATTTTTTCTTTAAACTAGCTTTTATTTCCTGTGAACCTGATTCCTACCTGCTTAGGGAGGGTGCTCATGGCCATATGTTCCGTGGCTCTCTCTTGGGTTCTCTTGGCTTTTGCATTTGCTCTGCCACTTGGCATATGCAGAGAGCTATGACTATTTGAGCAAATCAGCATTTACGATTCTATTGTGCTTATTTCCACTGCATAGGTTTATTATTACTATTTAGCTACTGATTTTTGTTCCAACAATTGGTATTCTGCTGCACATAATGAACATATAAGGCAAACGTGAAATTTGAGTCTGATGCAGGGTGTGCCATTGCAGAGGGTGGTATCTGAAGTAATGGAGAAATTGAGGATGATTTCACAAATGTCATGGAAGAGCAGGAACTGCCAATTCTTACTTGTACTAAGGTAAATGTATGTATTGAGAATTTCATACAGCCGACCCAACCCCTTAAAGCCACTGGGATAATCTGAATTCTACCTGATATCATATTAAAAAGAGGATTTCTATGGCTAGGGAATTGGGATGTTTGGCAGCAGTGTTGTTACCAAAGTATAGTACCTGGATGCTTGCGGGACCGACCACAGTTGTCAGTCTAAATGCTCTATCAGGTTGGTCTCTTGCTCTGTCATGACTGGTGTGTGCCTTGATATTTGAGTGCTTTATAATTACACTAAGTATAAGACAAGCCTGTGCCTATCCTCAAGTTCTACTATAATCCAATTCTCCCTTCCAGGCCCCTGAGAGCGACCTTCTTTTCCATCTTCTCTGCCTGTACTCTGCTTCCTATACTTAAAATGGCTAATTAGGGTCCTGATTCAATACATTTTCTAAATATATTTTTGCAAAATTGACATGACAAAAACATTGAGTTTTTAATTAGTAATGAGATGTAAAGTAAGCAGACTGAAAACAAGAAAAGAAAATTCTTGTGCTGCCTTTAACTGTAACATCTCTTTCTTGCAGGCTAAATGAATACACTTCAGCAGGAAATGTGCCCTTACCTTTATAAAGAGAGGGATCATATGAATGATTATATATAAATTTTGGATTATCTAAATGCCTGCTTTTAATGTAGGCAAAGTGGTTTGCCTGAAATACCATCAGGAATATAAGAGATCATTTATTCAGCAAGAAAAAGAAAGCTGTGGATCACATTAGCCAAATTATGACACTGTGCAGGCACATAATGCAAACACACACACACACACACAAACGGATAATACAGCACTTTTCTAGACTTTGTGAAAATAATCCTCCAACTTAGGATACACTGATGAGATGAAATGCCATAACCTCAGGGAAAAAAAATTACAATCATAAGGTTGGCTGGACTCATTGTACCTGGATAAATGTATTTTAGTTTTCACCATGCTTTTCTGAATTTTATTACTCTTTGCATTCTGACGACTAACTGAAAACAGGATTCCTTCAGATTCCTGGGCAACTTGCCACTACTTTGGCCAAGGGGCCAATAAAAATCATTAGCAATACATAAATTTTATCCAGTGGGCTTTCCTGAACATGTGCAAGTATTCATAAGGTTAGAGCACTGACATCCACGTGTTTTGTCTCATCATGTGCTCCTCATTTGCTTGCAATCAGTTAAACTCAAATCTGTGATATGATTATATTGTAATTTATATCAAATGAGGATCAATATGTTATTCGAGTATACTAATAAGTATGGTGATTAGATAGACACATTTGCTAATAAAAGACAACAGTTAAGACTTAATACAGTTCCAGGTTTTTCAAAATTATGCATTACCATATTCATATTCTGTACCTTAAATATTCATTTGCAGTTGCGCCAGTATGAATATAGTCATAAACGGAACATGCAGGATGAGGTAAGCATTTTCATGATTGTTATGATAAGCTACCTCTGCCACCTATGAAGCTGAAAATCTCTATCTTACTTTTTTTGCATTTAAAATTCAAAATTGTCATTTGACTAAGTTGAGTAAATTTAGATTTTCCCCAGTTTATATAGCATAAAGTTTTCTTGTGTTTTTCTTCAAAATAGAAAGTATTTTCTGTGAAATAATGTATTTTTACCTAATGTTTGGTTAAAACACAAGCACATATACACAAACACACTTGAAATATTATGTGAGGTGTATTTATTCTGACGTTTAATTAAAAAGTGCCAATATCGTGGCACCTGTCACACGACATGCCATCATGGTGATTCCAGTGACTCTAGAACTTCCTTTAACACTACCGCCAGTGACTATCTTGGGTACACTGAGCAGAAGCAACGAAAATAAGAAGAGGGGTTTCAAGAGTGGAGAAGGCATACTGGTTGAAGACAGAGTATTAATGTGAAAGGGAAAAAAAAAAAAAAAACAAAGGAACTAATTTCAGGATTTCTGTTTGAAATAAGTTGTCATCTACCACATTATTCTGATATCCAGTGATGTGTTCCTTTCTGGTGACTAAATGGCATGTCCTTGTTCCTAGAAATCACAGCCCAATTAAAATCCCCAATTCCCAGTTTGGGAAAAAAAAAAAAAATCAAAGGATACCTGCTCTGTAATTTAAACCAGAAAGTAAGCTACTTAATATACTTAAGACTGAAGTAATCTAGTGGGAAATATATTTTGGCTATAAACATCTACTTAAAAACATTTTACAACAAACTAACACCTCCTTGTATGCTAATCAGTTAAATATAAATTACAGCCTAAGGATTCCTTTCTTTCTTTCTTTTTTAATTCAATAGGTTTCAAGGGTTTGCTTTCTAAAAGGAAAGTTCAGAGAATTCAAAACACGAGGAACATATTCTATAACCTGGCAGAATTGTATTCAAATTGTTCTAAACAGATGGGCTTCTATTTTTAAAATGCCAGGCAGGGAAGACCGACACCGTCTAGGAAGTCCCTTCCAGTGTGCACTCTAATCTTGTGATCCTCCAATTATCTTTGCACAGATTTCTGTTTACCAGAGGATGCAATTGGAGACAACTGAACATAAATTGGACATTAGAGCAAGAGTGTGGCAAATAGATTCATTTTATTTGAAAAAAATGGGATAAGAGACTTATATTTAGTAGTTCTGAAATCAGCTTCTTATGCCTTCCCCCTCCCCAATGCATTAAAAATCTTTAATGTTTTTCTGACACTGGTTTCTTTATTTCACAACATATCTGTGATAAAATTAATTCATTTTTTTATTTAAATTTAGGTAGATGTTTTTCTCCCTTATTAGGAAATGATTTTTTAAAAATGGTTTGTTTTCAGCCACTTGTAATATTTATTTCCGATAGTAAAGAGTAAACGGTATCAATCATAGTGATGATAATACCAGAAGGATGGTCATTCATTGCCTGGTTGTTTTCTTCACAATTTAAAAACCATACATAATTAACATGAATATAGATACTCATACGCCTATATTTGGGTACCTAAAGAGTATTAACATACAAATTACCTGGACAATATGTCTTTAAACATCGCACTTAAATGTTTTCTCTATGAGATGATACTGTTTCTCCAGCATAACCGTAAAAAGTTGTTACACACACTGGAGACTTCAGGCTTTGCCCAGATGCCCAATTCAGGGCTGAAGGATCTACCACTTATCTGCTTGGACTACGGGCTTCTGGGGACTCACAGCTGAATGCTTCCCTAGTAACTGCCCTTGGCTGCAGAGAACTGCTGAGAGGCAGATGAAGCTCTCTTCAGATTAGGCACACTCCATGCCTGGCTGATCTGAATGTAAACATCCAGACGCCTATCTCCATTTCTGTTCATTTCTGCATCCCAGCTCCACAGCTCGCTGAAGAAGAAGATGGAACTACAGCTGTAATCACACAGTGTGGCAGCCGCTCCCTTCACGATTTCTGCTTTCCTCTTTCTCTTACAGGGGTAGTTTCTAAAACTATTACCCAATAAAATGCATGCACACTATGCTTCATCTTGGGGTCTCTTTAGGAAATAAAATCTTGAACACCACAACAAATGCACTGGGGACATGTTTTTTAAAAAGTCATTCAGGAACTTTTGCACACAATCTGGCCATCTATGTTCCAAAGTGGCTTAATTGTCACCTATACTGTTACTCTCTTAAGTTAGTTCCTCAGATACTGGAACATCAACAGGTACTCTGGGAAGCACCGATGTGCAAGGTACTTGAGATGCTGAGAATACACCCTGAAATTTATATTTCATTTATTAATCAAACAGATTCTGAGGACACAGTCTGCAATCTAGGCACTTACAGTCTGAGAATACAGGACATGCGCATATACGAACATCTCTTTATTAGCTGAAATATTATATTTCTATTATTTTTACCTTTCTGTTTTTCTTTACTTTTTATTCATATTATTACATATGTCATTATGTCTTTGTTATAAGCTGCCTCAACATATTTTTTCATTCTTTTGTTTTAGAGATGAGCTCTTGCTCTGTCGCCCAGGTTGGAGTGCAAAGGTGAGATCCTAGCTCCTTGCAGCTCTGAACTTCTGGCTCAAATGATCCCCCCATCTCAGACTCCCAAGTAGCTGGGACAGCAGGCTTGCACTACCGTCCCTGGGTGGTCAATACTTTTTAAAAGAAATATAAAGGTCATTATAAAGTGATTAAAATAATGTTGATAACCTTGAAAGAGTTCAGGATCATGGGCTTTAGAGAAAGAACACATTTTTAAATGGACAGAAGCAGAAAGTGCATTTCAGAAAAAGAGAATAGTACTTAAGAAGCATCACAAAGCAGGATATATTCATGGCATGTTTGAAGCAGGCATGGACCAATTTGGCTAGAATTTAAATTAGAGAGTTTTAGGGGATACATTTGGAATGTTCAATGATGCCAACTTGGCTATGAATGCCAAGATAAGAGGATGTTAAGTATTCTCACAACAAAGATAACTGCATGAGCTAATGCATTTGTGAATTAGCTAGATTAAACTATTCTGCAGTGTATATAGACTTGAAAACATCATGTGGTGCACAATAAATACATAATTTTCAAAAAGGAATTTAAGTTTGTTATGGCATGAGAATAGATTCATTGTTTGCATTTAGTTATTAGTTTGGGTTTTGTTTTTATTTTAGAGAGATACATAAAAAGAAAAAATATTAATTCCAAAATTTAAATCTGTGATGTGAATCTTCAAGGTCAATATGATAAACCAATGTAGAGAACAGCTGAGAAGCAGCGACTAATGTTTTAGAAAATAGGAGTATAGGTTTGAAGAAAATGGACAGCAATGGTTCAAAGCCACAGTTGTTTCCAAAGGAGAAAGCAAGCTGAATTTAGTTATCTAGGTTTGAGGGACAAGAGAGAAGAATTAATAAAATCCAGTTCCAAAGGTTTCATCTGCATGACTGGCAAGACAACGATGATTATGAATGAAACAGCCAAACCTGAAGTACAGACTGATTTGGGTGGAAGAGAGAAAATCTGCCTCTGGCTATATTCGGTTTCAAGTGATTGTTATGTAGTCAGTGTAAAAATAGTAGTAGGTAGGTGGGAATTCAGAGGTAGAAATCTGGAGTTCTTATTGAGAAGACATTTATGTAAAGAAGAATATTCTATGGATAATTGTCAATACAAAGAGAACCACACATTCAGAATTTTCGAGTTATTAGAACCTCAGAGAGCATCTATCCCATGTTTCTCAGGAGTTAGTGAGTAATAGACGTGGCATTGCCTCCCTCTGCCATATCGGTTAAGGGCAACTATGATGCTGTACCTGCCTTTCCCCTCACTTTTCCCACTCCCTCATTCGAGTCCAGCTTAAGTATTTCGATCACTTACCAGATAGCTATAATAGCTATGTTTGAAATAATATCTACGTGGCCTATAATGATGTAAAGAGATGTTAAATTTCACTCGTAATAATGGAAATGAAAATTTAAAATTT
Source organism: Cacajao melanocephalus (assembly GCA_963573385.1). NCBI lineage: Eukaryota > Metazoa > Chordata > Mammalia > Primates > Pitheciidae > Cacajao > Cacajao melanocephalus. The sequence continues at coordinate 134,528 of CAUYLG010071108.1, forward strand.
AAAGATGTATTACTTCTCCCACACAGATTGACAAAATTCTAAGAAATTGATCATGTGCTCTGCTGCTGAGGGAGTGAGGAGACAGGCACTCTGACGTGGAGACGAATTTCAGACTATCCACCAAATTGCATATGGATTGACTATTTGACTCAGAATCCCCCTGTAAAAACTGCACTCTACAGATACAATCGTAAAAATGCAACACTATTAATGATGGCATTATTTATAACGTTGAGAAATTGGGGAAGTGGAGCCAAACATCTGTTAAGGGTGCTATCTAAATAAGAAAGGTACAAGCAGTGATATAAGAAGATGGGCACCTTGATACAGATTCATTTGAGAGAGATGGGCTGGAAGAAAAGCAAAATGCAGAACAGTATTTATAGTATGCAACCTTCTGTTTAAGACAAGAGTAAATATTAGTAGACACATATATTTGGCTAGAGTTTCAAAAAGAAACATCGAAAGGATAAATTAAAAGTAAAAAACGTGATCACATGTATGGCAACATAGAGAAGAGGGTTGAGTTAATCGAGATAAAAGCAAGACTGCTCTGAAGAACCTTGTGTTATTATTTTGACGCTGGAATCATGCAACTATTTTACAATACAAAAAATAATATCAAGTTACTTCAAGTATAAAATCCAGCATATCAAGTCACATGTTAAAATTCAGTTGGATGTATCCCTGAAAACTGATTTTTTTCCCCCATGTTATGTATATCGTAGCTCTGTGAATTGTTAAAGGCCTAGAATCACTGACAACTCAGAAGAAATGTGCACTTGGGAATTCCCCACCAAAAGGAACCAGGATTCTTTAAAGGAAGAGTGATTCCAGTCTGGGGCTAAAAAAATACACACGATGCTTCTAGGAGGTGTCGTGCTAGAAAGCAACAGAGACAACAAAAAATCTCATGAAGTCATGCCAAAAGGAAGGGCAGCTGTCATGAAGGGAGCCCAATTAGCTAAAATGCGAGCATCTAACAGGAACCACCAAAGCAACTATAATTTTATCATTGATTGAAAGACACTGGGTCTATAAAAACCGATGAGTCACCATGGAGAGTTAAAAAGCCTACATTTCACCACAATTCATCAGGTTACATGGATGCACGTGAGTGTGGGCAAAGGGCATTCATGGTTAAGAAGGCTCATGATCCACAGCTTGCATTTTCCTAGTCTTCTTCTTTTTGCTATTGTATTAATAAGAGTTTCTGTGTCACCATGATACCTGTTTTATCATGCCCTTTCTCCCATACGTCATTATAAACAGAATGTGTGATTTGTTCAGGTCATCCTCAAATGCTTTGCAATGAGGCCATTACAATCAATCAGAACTTCCCTGTCTTCACTAACTTATCTTTATGAAAATAAAAAGCTTCAGACACATTAAATTTAACAGGGTTTAATTGAGCAAATAACTATTTCCCAGTCAAGCAGGCCTCAAAACCAGAGGTTCAGAGAAATCTGCTCCTGTGGGCAGGCAGCATTTACAGACAGAAATTGGAAGGGAGGTGCAGAAACAGCTTGACTGGTTACAGCTGCGCATTTGCCTCACATGTACATGGTCTGATAAATTGGCAGCATGTGATTGGCTGAGACTCCACGAGTTGTTACAAAAGGCACACTCCTAAATTAGGCTTTCCATTTGTTTATGTGCTAAATTAGGTAGCAGGTTTTTATGTAGGATATAAGGTATAGAGGCAGCCTCTGGCCAATTTTAGTTTTGCTTAACACCCTTAAATATTTTGAGAGGCGCTGCAGTGTTAACTCACATCATTTTCTTTCATGCTATAGATACTTATGCTCTATTACTTACATCTCTTAAGCCCATCACCATATTCCTTTTGTGCCCTGCCTTGTAATATGTATCTAAACAGAGATTCTATTCTTACAAATCTGTCCCCATATTATGATGTTGGCTGTGTCACTGCAGTCTTCTCTCACTTGCCCTCTCCCCATCTTTTTGTTTGTTGGTTTGGTAGTCCTTCAGTTTCCTTCTCTTTGCTTGAAAAAAAACCCTATGTATGTCACTAAATGCAAAAACAGAATATTTGCTTGTCTGTTTCTGTTTTTATATCTGGATTTAATATCATATTTTACCTGGTTATGTAACTAGTGACATCTTAAAATGAAAGCAAGCTTTCTCTTCCATTGATTATATTTAAATATTTAAATGTCTTCCTGTTCTAACATAAGTTTTTACATCCTCCATATGACTTCCAAATTTTCAGGATTGTGTGAAATTAGTTTTAGCTATTGCAATAACATGATGAGGAAAAAGTACTCTTTTTCTTTCTATTTCAAAATGTTTATTTCCATACAATATCAATTCTTTTGTATACTTCAACTTACTATACTTCTATTTCAGACAATTAGCATGTATAACTCAACATACATTCTTCCATAGTACATTCTAACATACTGACGTTAGACAATTTGACATTACTTTGAGCTTAGAATCAGACTTACTATTTTTTTCTAAGACAGCTCAAATTTTCTCCCTCCAATCACAGAATTCTCCATGTAGATTCCTTACTTTTTAAATACCCATAATATATCATAACTACAACTCTTGGGCAGATTATATTCACTTATTTTCACCGGGGAGAGTCCTAAATCTTGAGACTAAAGACATTTCTCAAATTTGTACTCAAATCCTATGTTTCAATCTGAAATACGCTTCTGAGCTGCTTGGCTATGTCTGCCCATAGACTCTGAAGAATGTCTTTGACCTTCTCTGTATTTGGTATTCCATATTGCCAGAATGGAAGGGCAAACCCCCAGAAGGCTAGAGGACAGGAAGACCTTAGCCATCCTGAAGTCCCATCTGCTCTCCTAACACGAAAGGAAACTGTGGCCCAGAACACCTAAAGCAAAACAAAACACACCTGTTTACTCAAACTGTCACTGATTTTATCCTCCTTCTCCTCCTTGACCCTGGTCCCCACGCCCAGCCTCCTCCTTCCACTTCTCTGCCTTTATTATGTTTCATTTTTTAACAGTAGTTTGTCTTAACCTTTGGGTCACTTTTAATGCTGAACTCATTATCTTTCTCATGAATACCTTCGCTGATTACAAGAGAATCGAATGTAACACACATTTTCTGATCATGCCTCCAGGACATTGCATTCCCTTTTCCATATATTTACACAGCTGGCTCAACATTTCAAATTATCTTTTGAACTTCTTTCTTTTAGCCTTTCTCCTCTTCAGTTACACTTATTGCATTTTACCTTTTAAACTGTATTTCTTTTTGATTTATCTTCTATATTCTGCCTGTTGGAAAATGAGGTTCTTTTAACCATGGTCCTGCTATTCTCATTTCTTTGGTTTTCCCTCTGTTCATTCACTTTGATCCTGCCCCCATCTCCTTCTCATCTGAGCACTGTAGCAAAGGTGTCTCCTCTGACATTTTTTGTCTCCTTTTCTCTGCAAGACTCATCTCCTCCCTGCTGATCTGCCATACTTCATATCATTCCCTTACAATTTATGCTTTCCTTGCCTGTTCCTCTAATTTCAAGCTGAAATCAGTCTTTGCCTTTTTTGTCCGCATTTCTTCCTGAGAGTCTCCAGGAACTTTTCCCATTTCCTATCCACTACAGAAACATGGTGAGGTTACCTTGGGAGAATGTTACCATAACTGTTCTTTTCTCCTCTTACATAGGGTCCTTGAAGTGGGTCCAGCTGTTAAGCATTGCATAGATAGGGTGTTCTTGTGCAAATAAAGATTGTGGGCATTTTATGGGAAAATGTGCCCTGTCACTTTCCTCCATAGGAAACTCACATTTCCTGACTGCACGTTTCTCCCAGATGAGTTCTAGTGCCTTACACAAAGCGTGGCTTTAATTGTCTTCTTTTATAACAACAATCCTTCTTTGTTTCTATTGGAAAACACCTGGCGAATGGCTAATCCCACCCTATCCTTGCCACATTTCTGTTTCACGCTTATGTTTCCTAGAACAAATCCCAAACCTGTCTGCTGCATTTGCTGGAAATAGTGACACAGTGCAATGTCATCTTACTTCATATGCACTCACCATTTTATCCCACTAATTGGAAGCAAGACCGTATATTTCCACAATATACTTCTATTACTTTTTTCCAGGCAACTTTAAGTTAACACAATAATAATTGTAAATTAATACTAACAATAAAATATATTACTAACAATAAAACTGACAATAGATAAAATATATAACTAACAATAAAATATAATATTAACAGTATAAATATAACACGAATAAATATACAATATGTATTTATGTTATTGCCTCTACTTAATTGTTCTGTTATGGATGATTTCCTGAACTACGCCATGACCTTCATTAATTTTCCATGGAAAAATATTTATGCTTACTCATATAAATTCTCATAGCTCATGCTGCCCTGCTACTACTTTTGAACTTTTTATTGCACCACTAATTTTTGCACAACTGTGGGCAACTGAAACTCTCATTGCTATCTTTTTTTAAAAGCGTTGAAATTATGGCTACATCATTTTCTACACTACATTTTTCTATTTTTCCTTGTTTCTTATTTATTTCTAAATGATGCCACAGTGTGTTAATAAATGTTATATATCAAATCAGATTATATTAAATATAAGAAAAGCTAGCCTACGTATTGCGAGATTTATCCAAGAATATAGAACTTGTTTGGGACAAATCTGGATCTAGAATTCAAACATACAGTTTTCTGTACCAACGTGTATGCTGTATTATACCATCTCTATATCTATGTATCTAAATAATTAATATACTGTTATAAAAATAATCCAGGGTCATAGTGAAAATATGGCTTTAAAGTTAACTTTTATGTAAAGTTATTACAGTCAGACATACATATGAAGATGTATTTTGAAGGAAGATTGTTCTTGAACTACCAGAAAACTTGTCAAAGACAAGCATCCACACTATTATAATTTAATACCTGAATTAACAAAAAATACTGTTAGTTGTCATTTCTTTTATTATTCTCACAAAATTACTATTTGAGTTTGATTTGTCCATTATTTTTTACATTTCCTAGATAATCTACAGTTGGCTAAAAAAACATAACTTTTATTTTTAACAAAAATCTAACACAAAAAATTTCTGAAATTATTTGCATTATTAATGTACTCTCCAATTTCTTCCTGCTTACAGTTGCAGAAATTCATTTTATAAAAAATGATATTAGTAACTGATTAAGTGGTTAGATGAAGCTGAACTCACTCAATTAAATGAAAATGGCCACATTGGTTGGTTGTAAAGATATAAGAAAAAAGCTTAGGATCTATACAGTGATGCATTCATAGAAACTAAATGACTTAGAATACAGCAGCATTGTCATGTATTTTTCTAATCATATGTATTAACTGAAATTCTGCAGAAATGCAGTCTTTTCCACTACTACACATTAATTTTAAGTAGACTTGTAGTTGTGACTCAATTTTCTACTTGACAATTAGTATAGTTTTAGAATATTTTATTTCTGAAAAACTTACAAATTTTTATTATTAAAGGACATAGTATATCACCTTATTATCTTAAAAATACTGCTTTCTATAGCTGATAGAAAAACTTCTACAATAGAAATTAGAAAATGATAAATGTAGAATATTGTTTGCCATTAGTTTATTCTGTAAATACGGAGATGTGAATTAGTGCCTTTACTTCTAAGCCCTAAAGTGAGGATTTTATACTGGAGATGACCAAATACATTTGAAAGTACTTAAGAAGTAAAAACTATTTTGTATATATAACACTATGTGTTATTTTGAAGCAGATAAGTTAATGCCTCAATATTACCACAGAACATAAAAATGAATTATTTTCTAAGTAGAGGAAGATGAATTATTACTGGTCTGGAAATCTCTGGGTAATAACAGTAAGTCTCTAAGCACCATTAACTTCCAAATTGTCATTTCTGTGAGTTGGAAATGAAACCATCTCAATTGCTAAAGTGCTAAGCACCATGGGTTTGAAAAACTGTCCACGAACCAGAAATATTACCTAAATTTTTAGCACTGTTTTTGGCATTGCTTGGGTTAATTTTTACACTCAAAGGCAAAGGACCTGATATGCAAATGGAACAGAGTATCAACCATACTAGACATCTGATCACTTTGTTACTGTTTGGGAGTGTAAGTTTCCTGATCTGCTGTATTATAAATTCTCTAAAGGGTGTCTTCAGGTTTCTTCACGTATCATGAGAGCATCTAGTAGTTGTACACAAAGAAAGCTCTTAACTGAGTAACTTAAAATATTCAATTAAGGGAAAAATGTTAATAACACTATATCTACAAGTTATTTTCCATATGTTTGTAGAGATAAGTCAAATGTTATTTCTGAATAAATTTTCACCTGTATAGGTTAAACTATAAAAGACCATCCAATTAATATTTAAATAGATGTGTGTCTTCAAGGGTAATGCAATTCATTTTGTGCTGATTGTTTTTGATAAGATAGAAAGTAGATTCATAGTTTTCAAGAAGAACAACTATATATTGTCCTGTATGCTGATATGTCTATTAAAGTTGTCACTGTTACATGTGGGGAAGCCTTAGCTACTTTGTAAAGATGTTCCATAAATTCAGCAACATATGTGCACTGACTAGCATTTCCTATACCCTACCTCTGCCACCCTTCCCCACCCCCCGACCAGATGCACTGTATGTCTGAATTATCTGTTTCCTCTGTGCTTTTCTGCATCCCAGGGCTACTCTTCCAAATACAGGAGGTGGCATTTACTGTCAAAGCATGCTATATGATTACTATATGTTTCATATTTCACTTCCTCTAACTCCTCCTGTCAATTTTCTCAACAGGTATGAGAGATAGTTGAAGAGATAATGGAACTTGTGAGAAAGCTAACACAATAGTTACTACATGTGATTTTCCTCGTTTCTGCGGCTAAAATGCACTTTTACATTTCTTTGAAGCTTTCACATTGTTTAAGCCTTCTGCCCAACCTGATTGTCTCCCTGTGGCTAAACTCAATCTGTTTTCCTCTCTTCTGGCTGCCAGCCAGGTACTGAAACAGCAACAGGGCTATTTATAACTTATAGACTTCAAAGGTGAGTTTTTCAAATAGGGCAGGTAGTTTTTTTTTTTTTTTCTTGTCACTAAGGCCATTATCTTAAAGGACTGCAGGGCTATATTTGTAAACTAGACTTCTCATGAACAAAGAGTGAATCTACAAATTGTCAGAGCTTGGAACACAGTAAATCCTTAGGTAGTCTCAAAGTTGTTTCAGTTTTACCAAATTTCTCTATATAGAATATTATATATTAAGTATATTCACTACAGACAGTGATACTTGTTGAGTGGTTGAACTAGAATACATAGAAATGTTTCCAACATGAATGACATTTTTGATCTGAATACATCAACATCATAAAAAATTCTCATTAGTCTAGACAATTGAGTTCTAAGAATGTGTACAATCCTTGTGTCCCAAAGGGGAACAAAAGACCTGAATCACGTATTTTAAGAAAATAGAATCCCTTTGAGTCTCTTTAAAGAAGTCCTAAAAATGGAGAGGCTGCCTGATTTAAAGGCACCTGTTTTGGCCTCCCACGGCAACCTGTATTGTATAAGTAACATTTCTTACTGTAATCTGAGCAGTAATTCTCATCCTTACCTGACTAGGGGCTTTTTAAATTTGTCTTTGCAAAGACCTGTTATGGTAAATAAAGCTTTATTGAAACAGTCACAGTTTGTGTGTGTGTGTATGTGTGTGTGTGTGTGTGTGTGTGTGTGTGTGTTGATTGTGTATGCCTGCCTCCCTGTTACAAAGACAGAAATAAGAGTTGTCAAGAGACCATATGGCCCACAGTGTCTAAAATATTTGCTGTCTGATCCTTTGAAAAAAAAAAAAGTTTGCTAACCTCTTTTTTAGGGTATTTATATGCTAAGAGGATGAATGAATGCATACATTCTGATATGTTCAGCAGAGATTCATATTTTTAGTCATTAATTTACATGTTTATTAGTTCATACAGAATTTTCTAGTGTCAGATAACCCTTGGTTCAAACTAGACATCCACTATACTAGCCTAGCCTTTGGAAAAACTACTTAAACACAATCAACGTTGGTTTGTTTGCTGGTAAAATAAATGTACTAATTGTACCTGATTCATCTATCCATTCCATCAACGAGATTTCATAAATAAATCAGTAGGCCTACAAAACATTCTTTTATTTTTATTTTTAATTATTTATTTATTCATTCCTTTTTGAGAGGGAGTCTCCCTCTGTTGCCCAGGCTGGAGTGCAGTGGCACGATCTCGACTCACTGCAACCTCCACCTCCGGGGTTCAAGCACCTCTACTGCCTCAGCCTCCCGAGTAGCTAAACTACAGGTGCATGCCACCACACCTGGCTAATTTTTTTTTTCCTACACAGCATTCTTAAGTTGAGGGAAATATTGCTTCAGTTACTTCTAATCTTGTTAATTCACTGTTCTCCCTTAGTTGTTCTTATGCTTTTTCCTTCTGTTCTTAAAATATGTAAATGCCTATGAGCATTTTCCAAATCGACAATGTGCACAGATGAAACTGTTTATCCAGCAAGTATACATTGAGGGATGGATGGTTGAGTGAATGAAAGCCTTTAGTCTACTGCCCCATGATATTTGTGATGCTACCTGTCTTTGGCTTACATTGAAACCTGAAAAGCATGGAACAACCTGAATATAGTTGGATATAAAATAGAATAGTGCCTGGACTACAAGCAGTCTTCAAAAAGTTTATGGAATATATGTATTATGAAAAAATGATCCATGGACTTTAAATTTTTTCTTGTACCATTATAGACTCATATTAACTTGTAACATGACTGAACAGAATCTAGTTTGAGGCACTACAAAGGATGAGACATCTGTTTGAAAAGAGGCCCTATGAAAGCAACACAAATTCTACTAAAATTGAAGCAAGAGCAAACATCAAATATATGATGAAGTTTGGGTGGAAGAATGGTGAAATCATTAATGCTTTATGAAAACTTTATGGGGACCAGGCCAGCAAAGACATCAGCAATTTACAAATGGATAACTCATTATAGGAAGGGTCAAGATGATATTGACATTCTGAAGCCTATAGTGACAGATCATTCATATCAATTTGCCAGAAAAAAAATTCATCTTGTTTATGGCCTAACTGAATAGGACCAATGATTAATAGCAGAAACAAAAGCCAATACTATAGATGTCTTAATTGGTTCAGCTTACACAATTATGACTAAAAAAATTAAAACTGGGCAAACTTTCTGCTTCATGGGTCCCATAATAATTGTGCCCCATATCAGCTGCAGACAAGAGCAGAACTTTCAATAGAAATTTTCCAGTGAGATCCAGATCCTGAAGCATTTCTTCAAAGAATTGTAACAGAAGATGAAATATGGATTCACCAGTATGATCCCAAAGACAAAGCACAATCAAAGCAATGGCTACCAAGAGGTGGAAGTGGGCCAGTCAAATCAAAATCACACTGGTCAGCAGCAGAGTTTATGGCAACAGTTTTTTGGTACACTCAAAGGATTTGGCTTGTTGACTTCCTGAAGGACCAAAGAATGATGACATTTTCTTATTATGAGAGCATTTTAAGAAAGTTGGCCACAGCTTTACCAGAAAAATGCCCAGGAAAACTTCAACAGAGTCCCCTCCTGGTCATTCATCTTATCAAACAAGAGCCATCTTGCAAGAGTTTCCATGAGCAATCATTAGGCATCCATCTTACAGTGTTGATTTGGCTTCTTGTGACCTATTCATGTTTCTTAATCTTCAAATATCTTTAAGGAGCACCTATTTATCTCCAGTTAAGGGAGCATCACACACTGGGGTCTGTTGGGTGGGGAACAGGGGACAGACAGCAGGGTGTAGGGAGGTTAGGGAGGGATAACATGGGGAGAAATGCCAGATATAGGTGATGGGGGATGGAGGCAGCAAACCACCTTGCCACATATGTACCTATGCAACAATCCTGCATGATCTGCACGTGCACCCCAGAACCTAAAGTACAATAACAAAAAGAATAATAATAATAATGTAGAAAAGGCTGCACTGACATGGTTAAATTCCCAGGGATCTTAGTTCTTTGGGAATATAAATGTCTGGTATCAGCACTTTTAGAAGTATCTTGAACTTGATGGAGCTTACGTTAAGATATAAAGCTTATCTTTTCATTTAACCTTTTAATTCAATTTTTTATGAACTTTTTGAAGTCTCCTCATATAACAGATGATCAGTAAATAAATATTTAATGAATGCAGTGAAACATTTGGTAAAAATTACTGCATTGTTTCAAAATAGCATTGTCAAATAGACCAGGTAGGTTGTGAAGTCCTACATGTTATGTTCCGGTTGTTTGTAAAAATAAATAGACCACAGCCAATGCCTACCATGTTAGGCTGAGTCTATAGCAAATAATAAAGACTAGGTGACTTACACGGGTCAAAAAATTGGCAGAAAAGATAGTTTTATTCAAATATACAGAACATGTTTAACTTGACATTTAACCAATAGTTCTTAAGTTAGAAGATGCCATTACCTATAATGGCAAAAACCACAGATGTTTTTGTACCAATCTAATAATTCACTTGCAAAAAGCTATAACCATACCCTGCATATTTTAGTTTAATTGATAAAATGTATTATTGCTGACAGAGTTTAAATTAATATTTGGGCCCTTGAGCCTGGTAACGTCCACTTAATTACTTAGTTGAAACCCCTTTGCCTGAGAAAATGCTTTAGCGTTTAAGAAGAAGAACGTTTAGGAGGACTGTAGATGATACTGAGACGTGTCTAGGACTAAGGAGGGGCTAAGCAACTGTACTTATGTGGATGCAGGGATGAATTCAGTGTATCCGTTCCTATTACTCTCACTGAATTTATATAGTCTATTATGATTTTTATTCAATTTTATTGAAGATGAACTAGAACTAAATAAATTTACTAAAATTGACTTAGTGGGGCTGAGGAACCTAAGGTCACAGTGAAGCATAGTTTCAGGAAGAAGTACTTGCCTTGTGGTTTTTATAAACTCTTACGTCTGTCACAGTGAGAAGTGAATGTCACACAATTTGTCGTATCTAGTATTTACAGCAATGGGAAAAACAGGAGACAAATTGGTCACGAGACCCCTGTGGACTCCCAAAAATAACGAAAAATGTTTGGAGAGGAAAATAAATCAATTATGCAAGTGCAGGGTTTACAAGGTAAAGAAAACTATGTGTTAATGTTAATATAATGTAACATCATCTGGTAAGAGCTGGAGACATTTAGGTTGCAAGCAAAAAGAAGAAAACAATGAGCGTCATCCTGGTGTAAACAGTAATATAAGAATTTGATTGTTTGCATGTATACATTCAGTCCAGTTTCAAAGAGAATAAGAACAAGAACTCATTAAAATTGTTATAAAATAAAAGAAATCATATCATTGTATTATTTATATTACATTAATGAAGTACTAAAATATCATCATCATAATCCAGAATACCCTCAATGATTTCAAATGATCACTGTATATTAATACATTATGATTAATTCATTAACATAAATGTGTAAGAAAATTAAGAGAAAATACCTAAGTTTGAGCCCAATCCAGTTGCTACTTGATTAATTACTGTTATTTTAAATTCATAAAATTTCTAAGAAATATCAGCATGTAGAAGCTAAAATTGAAGATTACTTTTTAAATATGAAAATTATTCTTAGATCAAACCCACTTTTTTCAAATAGTTTCTAATAATATGCCTATGCAAGTGATTTTTTTTACAAGATGTAACTTACGTATTTGCAATTCACATCCAGAAGGATTGGTTTTGTGAGGACCCAAAGCTGAGAAAAAAAAAATACAAGTCATTTGAAAAATATAAAACACCAGAAAAAATTAGAATTACAAAAATGACTTCTGAAATAGGTTCTTTCATCCCATTTATAATTTATGCGTTTGCTGTTGATCTCTGGAAATCCAAGATCACTGGTTTTTATATTCTATCCAAACATGGCTTAGTTACAGAAACTTTAGACTTTTCCATACTGGATGAGTTCATGACATCATTGTTCTTACCAACTGTTAGGCTAAAGATGTAAAAGTTCTTATACCCATTCAGTCTAGGGGTAAAAGTGTATTATTAATCCTATCATAATTATTGTTTAAGTTGCCTACACATTTTCTAAAAAGTATTTTTTAAAAGTAGTTACGGTCTGTTACGATCTAGTTATTTCCTACAAGTCATTATTCCCTAATACACTCCTGACACCATGATCAGTTCAGCTTCCTCTGCCCTGTCTTTCCCTTGTTTGAAGTATTTTCCTTTCCTCTCTTCCTTACCAGAATCATATCTATCTTTTCACAGACAGCCCCAGTCTCATTTCTGTAACAACCTGATCCTCTCCATCTCTCCCTTGAGCAGCTGCAAATTTCATGGTAGGTGCTGCGCCAGCATTTCGCAGCGTGCTTTTCATTGTGCTATGTTCCTTGTTATTTTTGTCACCCCAACTAAATTATGCTCCTTCAGGACAAAAATCATGTCTGTAAGCATTTGATAAATATTCGCTTATTTACAGATTCCTTAGGTATATGTTTTGCCATAGGAATCCCTTCATGCCAATGATGCTCAGTTTTAGAAAATAGAAAGCCTCCACCTGAAAACTGAAGAAAATTCCAGACTGGTGGTGCTCTGGCTATAATTACTAGTTTTATTGTTTTATCCTTGTTTAATATTCATAAAACACAAAGGTATATTCATTACATGTTTTGGAGATTATCGATTGCATCAAATTAAGTGTTTACTTAATCTTATCTTTATGAGACCCAAGATGAGTATTTGCGTGTTTCTCAATGTGATGGTCAGTTTTATGAAAAGAGGACAATGCCATGAAAACAATTTCACAAGTCGGAAATTCAACACTCCCTGGTGGCAGGGGGAGGAGGGGTCAGAGTATTTTTATTACAGGTGAGGAAAACCACACTCATTATTTTTTTTTAATCCTGTATTTGATCAAATTATGAATTGCTTAGAGAATTGACACATTCACTCTTGAAATCTTCCTGGAAAATAATAGAGCATGAACATTTCTTCCAAATAAACTAAATGACTTTCTAAAAACTCTCACTTTCTATACAAAACACAGCATAGAACCAGGGAGTACAAATTACTTCTTGGTTTTAATTTAGTTATATTGGGAAGTCACATCAATTCTTTTCAGTAATTGCTGCGCTGAGCTGTTTGTTGCCAGGCTTTTTAGGAAATTATGGTAAGTTGAAAGAGTGAATGATTCTAGATGTATTTAATGTGTAAACAAGTTTTATTGCAAGATGATGTGAATATATTTCTTGTAAGACCCTTTGAAATAATCTTCAATGGCAATTGAAACAAACTCAACCACATTCAGATGATGAAGTTTTCTGTTTTAATTTCTGCTAAAATATATCTTGAGATAATATATTACCATATGAAATATAAGTTAAATTAAATAATGACATTTCATCATTTCTAAGATACCATTATATTTTTCTGTAACATATATATTGTCTTTAGGGCTTACTCTCTGAAATATAATACTTTATATGAACAATGATTGCTAATAATAAGAATAATGATTCATACTTTTAAAATTCAAAGTTTTCTTCTATCATTTTTTAAAGATTATGATGCAGTTTTCTGCTGACAGGCATCTGAGGCAAGCCTGTGGCATCTCTCATCCTTCATCTCACTGGTAACTGTTGGCATCCATTACCTAGTTTATCAGTTTCAACAATTATCCTGAAGATGTTTCTCTCCTTACTTAGACGTAAAAGCAGAAGAAGGTGTTTTAGTCTGTAAGTCTGTAATCCAGAAAGTTCATTAGAAGATGATCTTGTGTAGAAGAAAATAAAGAAAGAAAGGGGGCCTGGGAAGAGAGGGACAAAGGAAAAATTAGATGAGAAAAGCAAGAAAGTAGAAGGGCCTGTAAGACAGGAAGGATACAAATGAAAGGAGAGTAAAACTGAAAAACTTTCACAAAATATTGTATAGCATTCTGAAACTAATGTTTGCATCTAAAGCCAAAATTTCTGACCATAGTTTTTGTCAATGGAAAGATGTGCCTTGTCATGTTTTTTACCTTACAAGTTCCAATGTAAATTATTTCAGAGTAGCCCTTACCCTGAACACATAAAACAAAATAAAACAATCAAAATCCTATGATGTTATTGAATTGATTCCTGAATTACATGTTTCAAATTACTTTCACACACACTCTGCTCAATCTCATACTCATCAACCTGGAAACACACCAAAGAAAAATTGAAAATATCTCAAATTCTGCTCTAAAATATCTAGGTAGTGGAGGTTTCGTATCTTACAAGTGAAATTCCTTTTTGGGTATGGTTTTAGATGATTCTGACACACAGTCCTTTCTCAATGTTTCTTTGATTTTCCTCCAGTGACCTCTATTGATCTGTGTTCTTCCTCAGATGGATCTCTAAGCTAAATATCTTTGACACTTTGCAAATATATCCTCCTTATCTACCCAATCCCTTGCCTGTAGACATAAGATCTTTATGTTTGTCTGTCTGCCTATTGCTGCTTTACTTGGTGAGTTCCATAAACAAAGCTCTAATTTTATAAAAAGAAGTCAGGGGAAGAGGTGGTGAGAAAAAGAGCCTAATGAATTTGAGGAGCAAACGTTAAGCATGGATACCCACAGCCGGCTGTCTGGTGCTTCCTTTTCTGATCAGTGACACACCATCCCCAAAGGATAAAAGATACCAAGCCTAATTTTGTAGACATAAACTGTGATACTCTGGTAAAGCTATCACTGCTTAAATCATATATAACGACCTTTCAATAGAAGTTAAAATGTCATCTTTACTTAATGATGTCGAATAAGATCATCATTTAAAGTCTATCTCAGTTTCATCTTTGCTGGTTTAAATTCTGATGTATTTGAAGCCAATTGTGGAAGAGTGATGTACGCAATTTGATTTACCTTGACTGCCTGAGCAACTCATTTTGCTCAGCTTATAAATGACAGCATGAATACAATAGTTCATTTTGATAACAAGAAAATTTAAAGTTTGGCTCAACAATCTGGAAGAACAAAATGAATCTTGACATGGGTCTAAAAATAAGAACATCTGTTTGCAGCAGGAAATAGTAATGATTTATTGTTTCGACATCACTGTGTGATGTGTT
Source organism: Cacajao melanocephalus (assembly GCA_963573385.1). Lineage (NCBI taxonomy): Eukaryota > Metazoa > Chordata > Mammalia > Primates > Pitheciidae > Cacajao > Cacajao melanocephalus. The sequence continues at coordinate 149,691 of CAUYLG010071108.1, forward strand.
GTTTCACTTTATGGTAATTTACAGCATTTAATGTACTATATAAATTGACATAAACTGAGGTAATGCTCCCCCAAAATGCAATAAAAGGAACAAAAACGTAGAATATAAATGTTTGGTTTCCTGTGTGAAAGTTTTGGTTTTAAAATGGGGATTCATGCAGGAAGAACAGACTGACTCCAAACCAAAATTGCTCTCCAGGCAGCTTTGAAGTGTTGCTGCTGTCAGCATCCCAAGCAGGCTAGCAGTGGAAGGCACGTGTGTGCACCCGGCTGCAGACCTCCAGTGCCCTCGCCCCCGTGATGAATTCGAGACTATTTTTTTTTTTTTTTTGAGACAGAGTCTTGCTCTGTCACCCAGGCTGGAGTGCAGTGGTATAATCTTGATTCACTGCAACCTCTGCCTCCCGGGTTCAAGGGATTCTCCTGCCTCTGCCTCCCAAGTAGCTGGGACTACAGACACCCGCTACCACACCCGGATAATTTTTGTGTTTTTAGTAGAAACGGGGTTTCACCATATTGGCCAGGCTGGTCTCGAACTCCTAATCTCGTGATCTGCCCATTTCAGCCTCCCAAAGTGCTGCGATTACAGGCATGAGCTACAGTGCCCAGCTAGTGGAGTCTTTTTAAAATATGTCTTTCCTGCAAAGTTCTAAACCCCACCCAAAGGCCCCCAAATCATACATATTTATCTGATTTATTTGGCCAACAATAAAACTTTTGTATTTTTAACATCAACTACTTGATTTTATATAAAATTGTCCTTGATCTTAAAAAGAGACCTGCCTTTTACAATATTTCAGGATCTTTAAAAAGCTCTAAATCAATATCATTTTATTCAAAATATGTCAATACTAGAAAACTGTGCTATACTTTCTTGAAGCTACGGGAACACCCCTCAAGCCAGGAATCCCCAATCAAACATTTCCCATTTAACATTGCTCTATCTCTTACTTACACTTGCCAAGCAATCCTCTTGGTGGGGACAGTGGGCTCAAGATTGGGTAAGGACAGCAGCAAGGACTTTTACAGGCAGGAGATTCAAAGAATCTCAGGATACAAATGGCCAATGCTTTCCACTGAACAGTTGATGGTTAGTTTCTCTAATAAACAATCAAGCTATTTGCCTGGACAAGAATTTGTAAGAATGATAAATTCATACTAAATATAGAATAAGTTCTGTGGGGAATAGATAGTTTTAGACTGCAGTGTCCTCGCTGTATATAGAAGTAAATGGTTTGGTTTTCAGACATTCACTATATGTGATGGGAATTTGTCAGCATTCATTTTAAGCCAATATTTTAGGAAGGAAAGGAGTTCAGTGATGGAGTGGTGTGTGCCTCCTTACTACGCATGCATGGGAAATAGGTAATTCAATTAAAATAACACTTCTGTATATTTTCTACAGTTTCCTTAACCTTATATACTTACATAAGGCCTGCCCCTGTTCCATACCTTGCCACTGATCCTCATTTCAGAGATGAGGAAACTAAGGCAAAAAGCAGTTAACTAGCTTGTCTAAATACCAACAGCCCCTAAATGAAATTGTCAGAATCTGAAATCCCATCTGCCAAATCCAGAAGCCATACTCTCATTGCTCTGTTTTTTTACTGAATCATTCAGTTTCCACAGAGCTCCTCTATGTGACATGGATTTCTCAGTTTCGATAACCTCAGAATTTAATTCCATTCTACATGTGATAGGTCCTCAACTAATGTTGGCAATTTAAGGAAAATAAGTAATTAATATTATTAGATCTCCTAAACTTACATCAACAAATTAATTTTCTCAAAAAAGGGAAGTGACATTATGTCTGATAAAACAGAAAGGCAGATTTTTACTCATAGCTCACTTTCTGTTTGCTATGATCATATATGATTGCACATGACAAAATTCAATTTTAAAATGTTGATGCCTGTATTTACTTTAACCCTTTAAAATATTAATTTTAGTTGATATTTATTATCGAAAATAATTATCTTACACAGTAGAAAAAGCACTCACAATACCAAATAAGCTGATTATGCCACTGACAAAATCTACTCTTTTTAAGAAGACCACTCTCTTGTCACTCATCACAGCAAGAGGCTCTTTGTATATGAAGTGATCATCTATACGTGGTCACTCCATTGATGTATCCATCTATACCTACCCAATATGATGCAGCTTAGTGTTGCTTCATTCTCATCTGTAATATAAGTCCTCGCACATTGTTCATTTTTAGGAATCTTTGGCTGTTTTTGGCTCTTTGTATTTTTATATAAATGTTTGAATCAACTTGTCAATTTCCATAAAAATACTCTTGATTTTTGAATAATGTTACCTTAAACTATGTATAAATTTGAAAGAAAGTAACATCTTTGGAATATTAATCTTCCACAAACATGTTATATCTCTCTCTTTACTGGTCTTTAAAATTTTATCTGAAATACCTCTTATGAATATCTTTATAAAGGCTTATTTGTACAGATATTTCTGAATATATGTTTATTCCTGGGTATTTAAAAATTATTAATACTACTATACATTCTATAATATTAAAAATTGTGTTCCAACTTGTTAATATCTGTAAATATAATTGATTTTTTATGTTAATATTATTGGGTACAGCAGCTCTGTTAAATATGCTTATCAGTTTAACTAAAATGTATAGATTTTGAGAATTTTCTTAATTAACAATTACTTAATGCAGTATTTTAAAAAATTGCTTACTTACCATGTCTTACATATTTTATTTATTTTTCATGTCCTATGTTTCAGTCTAGTATTTCTAGTACAATATTGCATATAATTGGTATGTCAAGCATGATTGTTTTATTCTCAAGGAGAAAGCAATTAACATCTTAAGTATAATGCTTTATCTGGGTGAGTAGTAAACTTTTGTAGATCAAGAATACAGCATTATATTCTTAGTTTTCTAAAAGCTGTTAATATAAATTTATACACATTTTCCTAAAATACTTTATTCCTTATCTGTTAAGATAATAAGCATACAGTTTTTAAATTTCACTTTGATCTCAATAGTGACTTATGTTGAATGATATTAGAATTTTAAATAATATTACCTTTCTGGAATAAATCCTACTTGATCATGATATAGTGTAATTATTATATACTGTAAAAGTAATTTTATTTATAATTTATTATTTGTGACAGATATTTGCCAGTGATTGACCTTTCCTGTAATTAAACTGTAAAGTTATTTTTATCTCGTATGTTTGGAAGTATTATCACTTATTAGAGTTTTATGCCAATACTTTGTGTAAAACCAGCATTATATCTTGCCTTAACATTTGTTGGATTTCAGCAGCAAAGTCATCTACCTACGGTTTTCTAAATGAAAAGGCTTCAACTTTAGATTTATTATTCATTATTTTTGATAAAGGATTAGTTAAATATTTTACTTCTGTCATATTTTATAAATTGTCTTTCTAGAAATTTGTTCATTTCACATTAATTTTCAGATTGATTTATGTAAAGTTTGGTATAACATCTTCTCATTGTCTTTTCAATTACTGTAGAGTCTATGATGATGTCTTATTTTCTAAGATTGCTTTGTTTTGCCTTCTCTCTTATTTTAAACATTTCCAGTACTTTTTGATCCCCAGTGGTAGATACTTTATCACATGAAATTCTCATTTTCTAGTTTGCTGTTTTTTAGAATCATAAATAGTTGTAAATGTGTATACTTTTGCAATTCTATTCAGTTACTTTATTGTTTAATTTCCTTTATTTTCTTTGCAGTAATTTTTTATACATTTTCTAACTTTTAAATATTAATTTATTTATTCTGTATTTTTCCCATCAGATGCATTAAAAGCTATATTTCTCTTCTCTCTGAACTCAGCTTTAATTCTATTTTGCAGGAATGGGAATCTATATCTTAAACAGTTTTAAATTCTAAATATACAGATTTCTATCAACCTTTCCTCTTTGTTTCATGTACTGTTGAAAAGGACAGTATATAATTTTCAAGCAGATGGGGATTTTTCACAGTTGCCTTTGGTTACTTTTTTGAAGCTTAATTACATGGTGTTAATAGGGTATATTTTATATAATTTTAATATTTTGGATAAAATAATTCTTTACTGTGAGGTGGTATTGCGTATTGCAGTATGTTTAGTGGTCTTCCTGGTTTCAACCTATCAAATCTTGGTAGCCCACACCTCTACCAAGTCAATGACACTCAAAATGTCTCCGTGCTTTGTTAAATGTCTCCTGGTGAGGGATATCTTTTCAGGGCTCACAATCACTGGTTTAGAAATGGGTCAATTTTGTAAATATTCCATGTGGCCTCAAAACAATTTATATACATTTCTACCCCCAAATTTATAAGATATTTTTATGCTGTATTTTGGTAGTATGTATAATTTGAGAATCACATCCTTATTTTTGTTAAAACCATTAACTATTCTTCTGTAAATGTACTCAATTTGTTTACATGTTTTTGACTTTCTTACTTTAATTTTTATCTGTGAGTTTCCAAATAGGTAGTTTTGAAGAATTGTTTTGGGTAGATCTTTTAGTATGATTCATTTTGCTGATGATGACTTAATCTCTATTTTCATTTGTACAAATATCTCTGAAGTGTATTCTAAATGGGCACAGCTAATAGATTCTTGGTTTTTTTTTTTTTTGGAACAGTTAAAATATAATTGCATTGTCATGTATTTTCCATTCTTTGGGTTGAGAAATCAGATCTAGTTTTAATATTTTCCTTTGAAGATACGATGTCTCAATGGTTTTAAGGTCTTTTTGTCATATTTTCTGCTTAAGTTTTAATATAATGTGAAGAAATATATATACTTGTATATATTTATCTAGATGGATAAATATCTATAAAAATAGAGAGATGTGTATCAATACAGATATATAGATGGATAGATGGTAGATAGATAGATATGTATATAGATACACAGTAATAAAGTGCGTTTATTTTCTTACATTATGTAGTTCTAATTACTTGGATAATTAACCTCTTTTTACCACATTTTCTCTCCCTCTGCAATCTTTTAATATTTGTTATTCGTTATCCTTTCTGTTTTTTGGGAGGTGTACATTTCTTCATATCATCTAGTTCACTCATTCTCTGTTTACTCATATCCACTCCACTGCTAAATACATTTTTGTGTATTTAATTACATTTACTTTTATCATTCAGCTATACAAATGGAAATTTGGTTTATTTTTCTATAGTTTTTAATTCTCTGGGGAAATTCTTAATCAGCCATTTTATTTTGTTAAAAATATTAAACATAGTTACTTTAAAATTTGTATGTGATATGTCTATTATCTCTCATCTCTTTATCTTTTTTTTCTTTTAAAAAAAATGGTTCTTTCCCAGTTGGTGTAAGTTGCAGTGAACCAAGATCATGCCACTACATTCCAGCCTGGGTGACAGAGTGTGACTCTGTCTCAAAAAATATATACATAAATAATAAAATAAAAATAGTTATTTGCTTCTTTGTCTAACTTGTACAGTACATTGTTAAGAATATATTGAGATATAGTTTCAGGTATAAGGAAATGTTCTATTTTCCTTCAGAGAGTTTTTTTCTGGTAAGAGGACTGTGGACAATGGAAGTTTTATGTGAAATAATCTTAAGTAACAGTAGAGTCTCAATGATCACCAGAGCTGCCACTATTTCTTGTTCCTTTTACTTTTCTTGAAGAGATTTTTTTAGGATATCAAACTAAATATAGGTTGGTTTATCAGAGCACCTCAATTTTTGGTGCATCTTGTACTTACATTTTTGTCTCCAAATACCAGGGGCTGTGAAAACTCTACTTGTGACCCCAATGTCTCAGCATTATTCTCTACAACAACCAGGTTCCCCCTGAGGACTTAAAGGCTCCACGTCCTTTAAGTTATATTGGATCTTGGGAGTTTTTCAAGACATTTCTACAGATGTGTTTTTAAAAAGATGTTTCAATTTTTCTTATGATTTTTTCTTAGTAGGGGAGCTTTTCTGAATTACTCTGCTATTTCTAGAAGTTGGATTTAATTCTCTAGGACAAAATGTTAAGTTGTAGTTTATGGTGAAGAATAGCTTTTTTTTTTTTTTTTTTTAAATATTCTTAGGAAAACAGCTTGAATCTACCTCAACCAAGAAAATAAAAGTCTCATTCACCAACAAAGAAAACAACAAGTAATATGAAGGCATCCTCTCAAACATAAAATCTTCAAAGATGCCCTCGGGTAGGTGGGCAGTATAAGTGGTATTGCTATTCTGCTGTCAAATACAGTACACCAATTGTGAAGTGTACTATATAGAATAGTACAAAGCTGCAAATAAGATTTTAAGTGTTAAATATGTGGGAATAAGTCATAAACTTCAGTGATAAAGATAAGTTGAGGAGAAGCCTTAATAGGTTGTTCTCATTAAAACTCAATAATATTCAATGTGGCATAAACTTTTGAATATATATGGGCCATTTCTTCATTGTAAAGTTTTTATCAGAGGAAGTCAGAATTCTATTGTGATGTAATATTAAATTGAAAAGATGGATATTTATTTGCTCTTCCAGGAACTTACTGATACACAAAAATTTAAAAAGCATCTCCTTGGTTACTAAGGCAGTAGTTTAACACTAACTGAAGAATGAGCTTTTAGATATCACACAAATGGTAAATATTTTGATTTTGATTTTAAGAAAATTTTATTTTAAAATTAAAAAAATAACTTAAAAATTTTTAATTTTCATTTTTAAAAAATTTTGGATATTTATTTTATTAAGAATGGAAGAACTCTAATTACTATTCACAAAGCAACCTGCAGACGTAAAGACTAAAGACCAATCCACTGCTTCAAGTTGAAGATGGCTACCTCCAGGATACATGTCATTATCACTTTACCAGTTAACAGCAATATAATGTGGATGCAAGTTAGAGGATAGGGGATTGCATAATCCATTTAAAAGTTATTCTCCCAAAATTTTGCTTAATTGAATAAGAAAATTTTATATAATTATTCCATTATGATATTGTATTACACTTCAGGAAGAAAGCGTTTTTTCACCCTCACTCTCTGTACAAATGCAAAACTGAGAAGGTAAGCTAGAAACAGCACCGGATGGCCCCTGCAGTGTAGAGTAACTGACCAGCTGCTAGGAAATTTCAACAATTGCCATAATGCAGGAAGTTAACATATTTATCAGATACTTGAGATGAAAAAATGGTATTTCATGGGGACTTTTTACCTTATGCCATCTGGTCCTGAGGTGCCTATTACATCTATTATTGACTCATTAAAGTCAATGAGGTGAATAACACAATTAAACTTGTTTGCTTGTCATGTAACAGTCAGTTAACATTAAAATGTAACTTCCAGTTTCAGCATCACTATGTAGCAGCACAAGCCCATTCTGACCACACTTAGTGATGATACCCAAAATTAATCTCAGATTAATATCTCTCAAAATTATAGAGGAATTGAAAAGTACAGGAATATTTTAGGCTACATTTTAACATACAAATGCCATATAAGAATCATAATGAAGATCAGTCTTTATAATTAAAACAATAAAATAAAAATAAATGGCCAATGGGGGCCAAACACAGGATACATATTCCTGCACTCCACTAAACACTCAGCTGCATGGCTTGCACCTTTGCAAATAGCTTGGAGAAAATATGGAGCCGTTTGTGGAGGCAGGGCAGCAAAAGGAAAAGCTATCAGAATGGAAAAGCTTATTTCTACAAAACAGTTTAAGAATTCATTATTAGATAAGCTCTTAAATATGTATGCAAATGGCTGTGGTCAAATAAAAGTACTATACTTACTATTTTAATTTGCCCTCAATATTCTATCATGAGAATAACGCAAAGAAATACCTTTTGATTTAACACTGGGCCCAAGAAAACCAATCTAACAAAAAGTTTTAGACTATAAATATTTAAATAGTTGTATAATAACATAGGTACTTTTTTTTTTTTTTTTTTGGAGATGGAATTTTGCTCTTCTTGCCCAGGCTGGAGTGCAATGACATGATCTCTGCTAACCTAACACTGGTACTTCTTAATGTCCTTCTATAAGACATAACACAACAGAAAATGTACTTTTTACTTATGAATGCTTACTTATACAAAGCAAGTAAACATCATTTGTTCATTGTACACATTGCAAGTTTATACAAATTAATGAAATGCCAGCTTTAAAATTAAAGTTTCCTGAACAAATGGCAAAGGGCTTCACAAATAAGCATGGGCTCCATCTCTGACAATCACATGTGCATTATGACCAATAAGCATTTGGAGAAAAGTCTAGAGAGGGAAAGAGAACGAGATGGCCAACCACAACTGGAGCACAATAGCATAATGTCTTCTGAAGAAATTATTGAAGCCAAAATAATTTCAGGTTATTGTCTTAACTTTGTCTCTGTGAATTCCTATCAACTGGCAAACACCTAAAGAGAGATTTGTGTTATTGATGGCTGCCACCACCCTTTGGGCTAAAATAAATATTTATTTTGCTTAAATATGAAGTTCTTTTCCTTAATGTAAAATATCTATTCATTAAAATACATGTAAAAATTTTTAAGTATTTTTCACACATGATATCAGTATTTCTTTTACCAAATGTGGACAAATAGTCTGCCAGAAATTGTCCATTCAAGTAGTCTAACCTCTAGAGCAAACAAATAGCATTGTTTTTCATCAATTATAAGACATACAGGAATATCATTAGCCATTAAACTTAAGTAAATAGCACACTGAAAGATAGATCCCCACACGGCCACATGCCTTCTCAGCAGTATTTTTTAATCTAAGCAACTTAACTTAGAATTTACAATGTAAACTCTATTAAGGAAGAAAAAGTGATCAATAATCCAGACATTCAAACTCACTCACTACATTATATAACTAAAAGTTTATTCTCCTCATGTTACAAAAATAAATTAGAAATTAATACAAGTAAATATTTATTCTATCAATATGCTATAGGATCATAAACAAAGCTAAATTTTTGCAACTAGAGATACAGAAATGGTCATTGCAATGAAACTCCACTAATATATCTTAGGGACTTAGTAGTTTGAAGATAATAAACTTACTACCTCATTCCAATATATAAGGAAATATTTGATGGGCTCTGATAACTAAAAGTAACAAAAGCTTTGAAATTCCATGCATTTTTATAGATTTTTGTCAATTAAAAAATATATTAAAAGGAACTAATTTAGAGTTAAAGTTATTTACTTTAGAATATTATAAAATATTGATTGTTTTTCAGAGTATGTTTCCATGTATTTTTGAGAAATAATTGTGATGTTTTCTAGTCATACAAAGATAAGGGCAAAGGTTAACTGGTGTGTATGTTGAGCTTATTGATAATTTTCAAGTGGTAAAAGTCCTTTCCATTAAAGAGTACATCTCTAACAGCACTTCAAAGAAAGCTCTACACAAAATTTAGATTGATTTCAATTTGGTTCAACCTCATGGCTATCCATTTGAACATACAATGTAGATTTTTAATTATCTAAAGAAGAAAAAAAACATTTGCTTTTTTTCACATTGAACTTAAATTATGTAAAAATAAACATACATTCAAGGTTATAAAAATTCTGGATGGTATTCAACAGGAAAAGACTTGAGAACATATTCTAGATAAATATCTTTATATCACATGGAACACTCTTAAATGATCTACTTAGGAAAAGTAATAATTATACAAAACTAAGCTATTAATTGTCAGATCAAGTAACCTTCTTAAAAAGGGAAATTGATCTGCAAATGGACACTCGGGATGAAATGATAGTAGGCAATCCATATGGACCAGAGTAAGTAAGTACAGGATTACATATTTCATTTTGGAAAAGTGAGAAAAGGAAGATTCAAGGCAGTGAAGAATCAATTAATGCATCTTTAATGCATAAGATGAATCAAGAGTAAAACCAATTTAAGTATGAAAATATACAGGCTGAGTGAGAACATACAGTGTTTGGTTTTCTATTCTTGTGTCAGTTTGCTGAGAACAATGAGAACACATGGACACAGGGAGGGGAACATCACACTCTGGGGCCTGTTGGAGGGTAGGGGAGCTAGGGTAGGGATAGCAGCGGGTGGTGGGATTGGGGAGGGATAACATTAGGAGAAATACCTAATGTAGATGACGGGCGACGGATGCAGTAAACCACCATGGCATGTGTATACCTATGTAACAATCCTGCATGATCTGCACATGTACCCCAGAACTTAGAGTATGATTTAAAAATAAAAAAAAAAGAAAATACACAGGCTGCAAGAAACCGCCAGCTTTAAAAATTACAGTATTTTATATCAAAACTATGTTTTCTCATATAATATTAGCAGTATATTTATCTACTATAAATATAACTGAGTGGAAAAAGCATTTTTATGAAATCAGTGATATCTAAAATGCATGGTAATTTTTTTTACACCTCAAGGAAAAAAATTTACACCTCCTGTGAAAAAATAAATTTGAAAAGATTACTGAGCACTTTTCAAATAAAGTGCAATAAAATACCTAATAATACTGAGTAAGTAGTAACACATTCAAATATGGAAACATAAAACTAGACAAGTAACAGCATCCGCAGTAATGCAAATTAATATTTTCAGATCTCCTCATTAGGATGAAAAGGTCTAAAAGCCCACGAGTGCTGCAAAATGTACTCTGAATTACATATGCTCCGTGTCTCATCAAAAGCTTCCGCACTTTTACCTCTGGTGAGCACGTTGCCAGCGCCTTGCTTGTTCTTCTACCTACAGATAAGAAAACTAGTCTGGACAAATTCAGAACATATGGAACGTGAACTCCCCAGGATTTTAGTTTATTCTGAGAAAGCAAAGCTTTCTGGTTTCTTTCTTTCTTTTTTTTTTTTAAAGGGCCTTAAAGGATTATCAGAAAGTCTCAATAGCCTTCATGGATATCAAATCACTCTAAAAGACCTGGTGTTTTGATGATTTAAGTGTAAATGATTCAAAAACACATGGATTAAATTTCCATTAAAATACACAAGGTTGTAAAAATCAAGGGAAAAGTAATTCCAAAAGGGGCATTTGGTGCTTTAACGTCGAGTGCTTGAAAGCAGTTCAAGATGTCCAGCAAAACCAACCTACAGCCAGGACACATCATTCGGATTGTATTTTGTTGCAGAACAGGGATCATTTTCCATTCAGCCAAATTTGTGCTGCTACATGCCACATAATGTTAGAGATTACCACACGCCCAAATAAAATCAGATTAAAGTACTTTAAATATATGAGAATTAATACAGACATGATACAAAATAATCATGTATGTTTTGCTAGTAAAAAGTTATTTTTAACTCATATTTTGAAACTAAATCAGAAAGTAGTTAACTGAAATCTTACCAACTAACCACAACTTTAGATTATTTTACTGATGCCTCATCTTGAAAGGTGCACTTATTGAGAAGCCAAGAAATAGAAAAGATAAATGGAAAATGGTTCTATCTTTGGGCAAAGGAATGATGATAAAAGTCCACTTATCCACTGTGACTCTATGTTTATTATACTTGTATTGAGATGCAACTCATATAACATCTCCCACCCATTTATGGTATACTTTAGAATATATTCAGAGGTGTACAAGCATTACCATAACGAATTTTAGAAAATGTTCTCATCCTCCAAAGAAACCCCATTCTCATGGGTTGTCACTTTACTGCCCACTCCCAGACTTGGACGAATACCAGTCTTCAGCCTTTCTCTATGAATTTGCCTATTCTATACATTTCAAATAAACATACAATATGTGGTGTTGAGTGACTGGCTTCTTTCACTTAGTGCAATTTTTTCAAGATTTATGCATGCTGTAGCATTTACAATCCTTTTTTAAAATTGTCAAATAATATAACATTGCATGTATATCACATTCTATTTATCCATTCATCACTTGATGGGCATGTGAGCTATTTTCACCTGTTGGCCCCTATGACTAAAGCTGCTATGAATATTCATGCAAAACTTTTCTTTGTGTGGAAGTCTATTTCCATTCCTCTTGTATATGTACCTAGGACTGAAATTTCAGAGTAGCTTGGTCATTCCATTTTTAACCTTTAGAGGAACTGCCCGACAATTATCTAAAACAGGTGCCATTTTACTTTCCCTCCAGCACGACCTGAAGGTTGTAATTTTTCACATCCTCACCAACCCTTGTTATTATCTATCTTCTGATTCTAGCCACCTCAGTAGATGTGAAGTGGTGTCTTTCTGTAGTTTTTAATTACATTTCCCTGACAGTTATAACATAGACTTGTGCCTGCTCTCTACTTACGTTTTCATGAAGATCATCAACCTCTACTTATATAGGTGATACATATACACAGATAATAAATAAAATATAATTTCAGTCAGAGAGACAGTGAAAAAAATATAAAATAGGGTGATGTGATATAGATTGACCAGAATAGAGATCCTTTTAAGCATCAGAAAGAACCTCTTGATTAGGTGAGCTTTGAGTTGAAATAAAAAAGATGGAAAAAAAAAAAGCCTTGTGAAGAACTCAGAATAAATTTTTCTTCAGTAGGAGAGAAGCGCAAGTTACCGTAAAGTCTCTAAGACAGAAGTAAGCTTGGCACTTTTAAGGAGTCTAAGGCAGCCTAGTGTGACTGAAGCATAATAGAGCAAGAGAAGAGATCCGTGATTGAATGAGGAATTCATGGCAAATGGGTAGAGCCTCACCCCCCACACACCAGGCACTTAACAAATGCTGCTTGTTACTCTTGTTATTCTTATTTTACTAACATATGTATTAGCCAGGGTTCTACAAAGATGCAACTTATTAAAAGAAAGGTATAATTTCTGTGGATAAAATATTCTACAACTTTATGACTTTTAAAATTATTAATTTACCATTGGAGTCAGATGGCACAAAGGAAAAACGAGAAGGTGTGGAAAGCCTGGGTGAAAACCTCAAGTCTGCCACTTTTATAGCAAATGTGCAGAAAGCAGTGTGTGGAGAAGAAGCAGGAAGCCCTTTCACTGCTGCCCCACCTGATGGGAAGCTTGAACTTTGAGGTGGCTTAATTGATTACAACTTGGCCAGTACGGGGATTTTCTTTTCACCAACAAGCCTCAAGGTATCTGTGATAATATTCTCTTCTGTGGACTTACCATTGTACCAGATTTCAGAGGCAGGCAGTCCACCCTTTGAGACTCAGGAAAATGATGAATAAAGCTTTATGGTACAGAGTGTGTAGGGCCAGTCTTGTAGGATAATGGCTGGCTGGGATGCTGGCTGATAATACTGGTCCATCCCCAGAGTGTAATTACCAAGATGGACATGTGGTACGTGTCTGCTCAGCACAGGTGGGCATCAGCTCTCATTTGAATTCAGCCTGGGTGTTTCCAGGTGCTCACGTGGTTGTCCCTGGCTCCTGGCCCTGGTGGCAGATGGTCTTCGCCCAGACTTGGCTAGGATGCTGTTATGGTTTCACTCTCTCCCTCCCTACCTACCCCAACCTATGAAATGTTAAAAGACAGAATAAGAAGATGGACTCCGAGTATCTTTTGAGAGCCTTTCTATGTTGTACTTTGATGTAGAATCATGCATGTAAAATGAATGAATGTATTGGTTCCTTTCCCTTCTTCCATCTGCCTGGCCAGTCCTTAGGAATTAGCTAAGGGAGCTGGTCTTAGGAAGGACATAGTGGGTTATTACATCAAGGGTGGAACATGCCACCCATGAGCTTTTACAGCTCAGTCAGCTGTAAGATGATGACAATACCCTGTTTCAAAGGACTGTGGTGATGAGATACCACAATCTATACTACTATGCAAATCTTAATGCCTAAACCTCCCCAATCTTTCAATATAACAAATTCTACATTTTACTCATATTCCGTATGTTACGTATATTTTGGATTTTTGCGGACGGCTGTTGGCTTCAGTTATTAGACAACTTTCCTCCACTCCCTGCACTTCCTCTAAATGACGGCTTTGGCCAATTTTCTGAGCCCTCCCTGCCTTGGCCCTTCCTGTTTGGACACTTTCAGCAACTCTGCTCTTTCCAGAGCATCACTTCACCTTAGCACTTTGCACTGCTATTCCCTCTGCATGGAATGGTCTTTCAACCTCTGCCCATATGGCTTGCTGTCTTCTCATTTTCATCAGGTCTCAGTTTGACTTTCACTTGGCTTCTCCCTGTCTGTATTTTCTTTTTCTTAATAGCCTTCAATACCTTGGCAGAATGTAGGCCTGTTTCAATCAGCTACAATAAAAGGTCATGAAGGGATAAACTTATTATTATTATTTTTTTACTCTCTATCCTCTACCAGTTAGAAAAGCACCTGACATAAAGTAGAGATTTAGGAAACACTGGTTTAGAAGGCATGAATGAATCTGCCCTGAAATTTTTTATTAATCAGCAAATAATATTTAGGGATGAAGTTAGAGGAATGGGTTAACAAACACAAATGAAGTTATTGTATTGAATCTGTGCAGTGTGTTTGTAAGATTGGGATTGTATTCAGAGAAATACAACAAGATTGAAACCAAATTAAGACACGATTAATAAGTGCAAAAGTGTTGGTAAGAAAGGAAGCAAAGGGAATCAGGTTTCTATTTTGGATAAACCTGATATAAATTATGCCATTTTCAAAGCTCATGAAAGTCGTGTCATTTCCCTTCCTGAAAATGTTTGAAAGATCCTTTTGGTACCTTACATTGTCTACCCAAATGATGCCTTTTGCATTGAGAACGATCTCTTTAGTCATTGCTGCCTACGTGGGGTGGGGGGGGTGGGGGGGCGCGGCTGTGTTTTCCAGTGTTCTTCCAGTACGTTCTCCATATCTAACTTCCCAGAGAACCGGATTGGGAGAAGTGGCACTGGCAAAATGAGAGCGTCATGTTTCCAAATTGGCCAAAAATTCTGGCACCAGTTATGGAACATTATTTTTCCTTTTCTTGGCAACTGAGAGTATTAAGAGATCATGAATATTCTCTTTATTTAAGATGAGCTTTATCACTTAGCTCTCTTTTGAGAAATAGACACACGTATTAAAAAATGTGCCTGCAAAATAATAGATTGGAATAAACCTTCTCTCCACATTATACATGAGCAAAAAAGAGATGGACATTGGATTTTACTTCAGCTACTATTTTGGCCCCAGGAGAGTAATAAAAAGGGCCGTGAGTACCTTCCCGTTCCAGAGGGCAGATGGGTCAATCCAGAGAATAATGGCAGCTCTGGACCCAGCATGTTCAGATGATTAAAAATACACACTTTGAGGAGGAGGACAGAAAGCACCGCCGGTCCATCTGAATATTGATCAACTGTGCATTTGGGAGGAAATAAAGGACATGAAGAACCCAGCATTACCCTCTTCATGTCTGCCATTGCATTTTAATTGGGATGAGACTTATCCGAATACATTTGTTCCCCTAAATGGAGACATCTTCACCAAATTATAAAACACACATGCACACAAACACCAAACTAAAACAATTAATTAGAAACAAGCAGTTTCCACTTGCTTATCAATAATTCCTTGGCAGATTTTTCTAACTGTTGATTTTATTTTTTTTTCTGAGACAAAGTCTTGCTCTGTCACCTAGGCTGGAGTGCAGCGGTGCAATCTAAGTTGACTGCAACCTCCACCTTTCGGGATCAAGTGATTCTCCTGCCTCAGACTCCCAAGTAGCCAGGATTACAGGCCTGCACTACCACGCCTGGCTAATTTTTGTATTTTTAGTAGAAATGAAGTTTCACCATGTTGGCCAGGCTGGTTGCAAACTCTTGACCTCATAATCTGCCCGCCTCGGCCTCCCAAAGTGCTAGGATTATAGGAGTGAGCCACCATGCCTGGCCACCTCTAATTGTTGATTTATTTGAGTGACAGATTCCAAGCAGAATCAGCATAGCATTAAATGCTTGCTACTCCGGTAATGGTCATTAATTGGTCCAGAACCATCACCATTGCCTGGAGTTCCTGAAAAGGATGAATCAGCTTACCCCAGGCCTACAGAACCAGAATCTGTAATATTAACAAGATCTCCAGGTGATTCTTAGGCACATTTACTGTTGAGAAGGTCTGGGTTAAACTATGCATCAATTATTCAAGTGCATGCAGGGACAAGGCAGGCAATACTAAGAGTAAATTGGAACTTGGTATGAGGTAAAAACAAGTGAGTCAGGCTGAGGAGCATTTGATAGTATGCACACATCCTAGACAGGTTTTCAATATGATGGAAGGAAAAAAATAATACACTGTGCTGGGAGAAAAAGAAAAAAAAATAGAGAACTTCTGGCTGGCTGTATTTTCCATCTCTTCATTGAAATTATATAATTTATGATGAGTTACAATAAAATGTTATTTTAATCCGATCGACACCAAAGCAATGCCAATTTTAATGAGGTATAATAGAACTTTAGGTAATATTTGGGAGCAGAAGGCATTTTTAAGACAGTGGTTTTGGACCTTGGAAGATCAGGAGCAGGGCAATAGGTCTTCAGAGTTGTTGAGGGAAAAGAGTAGGCTTAAATAAAACTTTGCAATTTCCCTTTCAAATCCAAAGAGAAACCAGATCACCTTGAAAAGAATAAGCAATGCATCCAAGGCTGCCCTGTCAGGAATTATTGGGACTGTGATTGCTCTGCCTCATCTCACAGCCCAGGCATCCCTCATCCTGGAAGGAAGGGTGGCCCTGATGACTTTACCTCTATTAGATTAATGTGTCAAACCTAGCTGACTCCAAGGTACCACATATATCTGGATCTTCTGGCCTTTGACTGGATTGTTCTGTATATCTTTATAACTCTCCTTTATATTCTTTATTTCTGACCTATGAAAGGCTGAACTTTGACTAGCATTTTATTTTTCTTGATGGACGTTATCTTTTCCTTTTGCCATAATTTTTCTGATGCCATTAATAATCACATTTTATATATCCGTATTTCTTTTGCTGAAGTTTTAAACTGAACGTGCATAGGTTATTCCAACTCTCATCTTTATAGCATAAATTATTTTATTGTCCTGCTCATCTTAAATCCATATGTGACAATGCCATTTAACAAAGAATATTTTGTAAGTGATTTTCTGCTTCACTTTTTCAGTACTCTGGTACATTATTCAGCTTTTTCCTATACACTCTTTGCTCCTAAACATAAAATTGCTTCTAGCTTTTAGTTGTTTGCTTGGTCTTGAGAGAGTACTCTCTATTAGTTTATTGTGTCCCTAAACTCAAATTCTCTGTCCAACTCATTCAGAACTAATCTGGATCCTTTTATATTCTGCTGCAGTTTCTCATTCTGGTAATTCTTTGTTGCGGGGCTGAATTGCGCATGAAAAGAAGTTTAGCAGTGTCCCTGGACTCTACCCACTCCAGGGCAGTAGCTCTTCTTCCACATCCAGGTCATGCCAGTCAAACATATCTCCAAATATTGCCAAATGTTCTGTAGGTCACAACCACTGCTCTACTGAAACTTGTCATCCTGAAGTCACACATGACCAGAAACAACAACCAATTGTTATTTTTTACATTATTCCTGAAAGCTGAAAGCCCTTGTACCACTGGAATTTCCTTCACTCGGAGATACCACTGCACCATTCTTTTGGTTCTGTTTCTAGCACACTTCAAACTTTTGAGTCTGGTCTTCTAGGCTTCCTTCCCCTGGCCTTTAACAGTGCACCCACTTGGGTTCTCAGCTCTGCTCTTTCCTATGTGAAGCCATTGCCTCAGGATAACGATTGTTCTGGGGGTTTCCATTCCCACTCTACATTCTGAGGACTGCCCTTCTTCAGTTCTAGCTCCTGAAGCAGCTCTCCTGAGAGTCGGTCCTTCTGGACATCTGTCCTTGGCTGCCCAGACAGCACTCACAGAATTAAATCAGTTTACTGTGTTTTCCTTTCCTCCTCCTTCAGACCTGGTACTCATCACACATTTCCATTGTTACTTTATGTCCTCATCACCCAACAAGTCTACCTCCCTTGTCAATTTAGATTTATTACCAAAACCTATTTATTATAAACATACATATCCTGGATTTGATCTCTCCAATCTATCATCATAATCTTTCCTTAAAGCTAGAGAAAGACTGTGGCTTCCTCCAGTCTTGTCTGCACAATTTTTACAACCTCCTAAATGGTCTTCCAGGCTGCCAGGCTCCCTAGATTTTGTCTACTGTACACATTGCTGACAAATTTATCATCCTAAGAAATAAATCTGAATAGGTCCTTCCATCGATTAAAAGACCTCGACTATCGTGCATGCATTGTTTTCTGAGTATAATTCAATCACTTTTAATATAGCATTGAAAGACATCTATGATCAGGTCCCACACTTCTCACTGGAGTTATCACTGTTCACGACCACCATGCACTGTGTGGCCATGTCCTTGCACGACCCCACTGAAGATGTTGCACTTTTTCTGCCCTGAGTCACCTACTCTACTTCTTGGTTGACAAATTTTATTGATTCTTCCCTAAACCACTCAATTACCCTTCCGTCTGAAGGGGACTCAAAGTTACATAGGCAGAAAAAGGACCTTGTAAACTATTTGCATTTATCAGAATGTGCTATAAGTATTCTTTTAGAATTGCCTTTTCCTTTCATGAACTATCAGATCATAGGATAGGTGTTGTGTGCTGATGATGCCTAACACAAAGATTATTTCTCAACAAAGAGAAAAATGCTAAGTGACTTAAACAAAAAGTTCTATAATTGAATTGTACGTTTCACAATAACATTGAGAAATAAAAGTAAAAGGAAGCAATATATGTTTAGGCTTTTGTGTGTGTGTGTGCCTGTGTGTGTGTGTGTGTGTGTGTGTGTAGACAGAGAGAGAAAGAGAGAGAACATTGAGCTATACTATTACAGTAGGAATATTTAACAAAACAATTTCCTTGATCTTAATCTAAATCATACAAATATTAGAAATTTTACTACAATCCTAAGGAAAAAAAGTTTATTGTGCATGTAAATTAATATGAAACTTTCATGGAGAGAAAAATAATATAAGCACATTGTTATATAATAGCTTTCACATTTAATCAAATTAACTACTAATAAATTTCATATCACTCAGAAATAGAAATGCAGAAATATATTTGAAAAGTAATAAAAAACAAATGTATGTTTATATTGGATTTTACATTTTCAAATGCCAGAAGTCCTCATTAAAGATCTTACAAGCTGAGTATTTTCTTTGCAGTCTGTTTAAATGCGTACAACTTTCTTTAACCTCAGCCAATTAATTTCAACATCTTAAGAGCACCAAGATGTACTTTGGATTTCAGCTCTACTTATTCAGGGCTAGAGACTTTGAATCATGGCTCAAAATTGATGCAATCTTAAAAATGAAAGGCCAGTACTTTATCCTATAATCTTCTTCAAAATATTGACTCAGTGTCCATGGATGTTCATCATTGCTCAGGGATAAATCAGTAAGACTATCTTAATGGAGTTTGATCAGTGAAAGCAGCCACATGTGTTCACAGGGCATAGCCTAATAACTGAGTCAATATGTTCAGACCCATTGTCTGTGTGCAGTGATTTCATTAGATAAAAAATAACTTTGCCCATTTTTTGTAATTGTTTTAGGAGTATAATTCCTGCTGATAATCTACCACACTGACTTGTATATGGGAAGGAAAACATTTGTTAGACATTCTTTCTGGTATCTGTGATAGGAATGAAAGAAAAAAAAAAGGAGAAATATGAAAATCTACAAAGGCAAAGGAACTTGTCTTTTCAGGTAAAACTGAGTTATTTAAGGCTGTTTAACACTTTTATGTTTTTAAAAATGTATCTGGCTAATATATATAGCTTTCACTACCAGTGCAATTATACTTGCCATCAAAAATAAAATGCAGAAACCTCCTTTCCCATCTTATTGATAAGAAGGTGAAATTTAAATCCTGAATGGATCTTTCCATCAGAATGTGTCTTTTGGTTTCACAAACTGTTTCAGTAACAGAGCATAAGTTTAGCATATCATGCTTTGTTTTCACCCACTAATGCCATTTTCTGTTTGTAGAATAGAATAATGTGCAGCTGCTGCTTTATCAGGTTGACTGGCAAGTCATTCCCAAGCTTCATCCTAATTAGATCAATAAAAACTAATCCCTATGAGAGTATAAATAAGACTTGCCAATTACACACTTAATTTAGAAAGAAGTAGTACTATTTTCAGTAAGTGGAACTATTATGACTATTTCATTGCTTGTCTCCAACATTTATTTCCCTGGATCACTGAACTGCAGATGTAGCCAGCGAGACGTGAGACAGGGTGGGGCATGGTGAATGGGAGGAGCAATCATTGGTTAATACTTTTGGCTGTTTTGAGGCTTATAGAATAATTACTCAAGAAAAAAATTGTTTTGCAAAAGGTCATACAATTGTATAGTAATTGCTGCATATGCTTCTGTGAATAGTAGAAACTCTAAGACAATTATTATAGGTATCTGTGTTTAAGTAACTTAAAATCATTCCACTCTGCCATTTCTAGAAAAGATTAAGAAGCAGCACAGCCCAGCAATCTGAGAGCTGTGATCATGTGATCGACCAGGTCAATTTGTCATCATTGGCAATAAGTAAATAATCTTTGCCCTGAGCAGTTTTACCCATTTGAAAGAGAACTATGTCTACCACCACCGGAGTCACTTTCTATTGCAAAGTGACTTTGGTTCTTTGCTTATTTCTCCATGCAGAATCATCAATTACAACATGGTTTCTGATATCATGGAAGGATGCAAATTGGCTATTCTTCCATAGTAGGTAAAAACTAAGGAAGAAAATCATGATTTTTGTTCAGACAAAATAAACTAACTTTAGAATTTTATTACTTGATTTACTGTTTAGTTGAACATGTTATTCTTTTAAAATTGATTCAACTTTTCAGTTTATTGCCTTTCTCTTCAACATTTATTTTAATATAAAATGATATCTAAGTATTTTACATTATGCACATATGGGTTTGTAAAAATGCAGTTGTATGATATATCCTATTGAATAAAATCTCATTTATAAAATCTGATGATAAGCATATATTGTCATTAGAGTTATTTTAAATATTTGCATATAATAAAATGCAGACACCAATTATTGTTTTAAATAGGGCAATACATATAATTTCTATTAATATGTAGTAATTTTACATCTAAGTTTGAAAACTGCCAGTGATAAATCATCACTACCTATGGTTGTGTCAATTTATATACCTAATTCTGCAAGCAGAACGTCTCTCTATTCCTGCCCATCACAGCATAGCTTCAGAGCAATTTCCCCTCTACGTACCATCTGGGAACATGACAAGAATCATTCTATTTAGGACAATGTGGCAGCTGAGAGAGCAGTTCTTCAATTTCACAGAATAAGCCAGTATGACATTCACCTTGAACTCAAATTTTATGTTATATCACCTGTGTCTTGAGAAATGAAAAGTATTGTACACTTTGGGTTACATATGGCTAACTAGATAGATACAGATATGTAAATATACCAAATGAATGAAAAAGAGGAGTACACTGAAGCAATAGATTCTTAGATGATATTTGGATTATTTTATTGATTTCTCAGAATAAGATAGAAAAATCATATCATTGGTGCTATATAAATAGGATGCTAAAACTTTAAAAAGTTCTACTCTCCTCCAAATGGAATAGAAAGAGGGAATATGGTGATGAGATGATCTCCTGCCTTGAAGTCACCTGGGCGTGCTACTAACAGCCAAAGCCAAGCAGCAGATCAAGGTTCTACTGGGCTGCTGCCTGTCAATCACAATCTCTCATGAGGTACTTCACCTCGCTCTACTCTGTGTGACATGCAGGTTCTCTGGCCTAAAAATCCATGGTCCTTTTCACTTTGGGTGAAGGACAGAGAGCTACTTTCATGCAGGAAGAAAAATGAAGACAAAGAAAAAACTGGATTAAGTCTAGTGTCTGAAGTGATGTTGGACAGTTACAATGGGAAGAATGCCAAAAAAATGAAACTGTTTTCAAACAGACATCTAGAACAACACCACTATGTTTTTTGGAGTCTGGCTATGACTGGTTTACAACACTTCAAAATTTTGCCTGTTTCATGCATCCACATTTACAATAGGTAGGTGATGACTGATCCTCCAGCTGGAGTCTGGGGGTCTGGCATGCCTCAACTCTCAGAGGACACTTAACTGTCCCGAAGAAATGGTCATTTTATCATTTAATCAGGTACTTGTATGTAATTGCATTCTGGATATACAGGCATTCACACACTCATACAATTACACTTAAACTTCAAAGAGAAACTTTCTAAAAGGCATTTGCTTCTTATGGAAGTAAAATAAGAATGAGCTGTATTGAAAGGGTGAGGAAAGCTATACACAGGAGACCTCTGTTTTATTGTGGTTTAGCTCATGGAGCAAATATGTTTAGTGGTTTCGGTCTACTTCCTTGGAAAAATGTCCGCATTGAAAATGACCACCCAGGTTAGCAAAGTTTGGCATCATGCTAACATCCTAGAAAACAGAAGTCTCTATCCAGGGCCAATGTCCACTTCCAACTCTTACTAAATTTCTTTTCCTCAGGGAAGAGATTTAAGTAGAATCAAGAGAAGTTATTCTACGGGTCTAGAAAAAATACAATAAATTGAGCACTTTAAACTCATAACCACTAAATCAAAATAATTTATTGTCCTCCATCTTTAACCATAAATAGAGACCGTCCACTATGGGATCAACCAAGAGTGAAGTATTCCCCAGCTGGTTACAAAATTTATTCAGATGTCACAGAACTGTGACCTGGTAACCTGCCCAGTCTTAGAGATGCTGAACATTACAAATGTGGAGGCAGTCTGGCTGCATGAAATTCTTCCCCAAAACAGTGTAGCATTGTCAGAAAGTTGTATAATTATCAATCCATGTCACAATCTTATAGAAAAATTGTCCACCTCATTCTTTTTGTTTCACTTTCTATTCCCCCTGCTTAGCAAATGACTGATTGATTCCTTGGGCAGACTTTAGACCCCTGTAAGGTACTGAGGAGGCTTATGGAGTCCTCGGGCAAGACTGTGAGTTCCATACAGGGTAAAAGCATGAGTTTTGCTTTCAAAGACCCCACATTTTTCAGGTACAATACAATTAAATATATGGCTTCCTTAAGGCATTTTCAACAGTAATGTAGACTTGTGGAAGAATTTTATGCAATTGGCATGGAAATAAACATAAATGCACTGAAGAAAGTGGATGTAATTGCTGCAAATGACAATAAACTTCTGTTTTGAACATATTGAGTCAAAATTTTGGAAATTTTAAACAATAAGTCTTATGCAGACATGCAATTAAGAACAGGGATACGTTCTATTATGTGATTTTTGTCCTTGTGCTAACATCAAAGAGTGTCCTTACATAAACCTAGATAGGGTAGCCTATTGCCTTTAGGCTACAAACTTGTACAGCACGCTATTGTACTGAATCCTGTAGGCAACTGTAACACAGTGGTGAGTATTCATGTGTTTAAACATAGAAAAGGTACAGTACAAATATGGTATAAAAGATTAAAAAGCGGTAGACCTGTATAGGGAATTTAGCATGTATGAAATTTATTGGACTGAAGTTGCTCTGAGTGAGTCAGTGAGTAACTGGTGAGTTGGTGTGGTGGCCTAGGGAACTACACTTTATAAACGTGTACACACAGTCTATACTATGTTTGTTATAAAAATGTGTTTTTCTTCAATAATAAATTTACTTGAACTTATTGTAACTTTTTACTTCATGACTTTTTAAACTTTTTTACTATTTTGTAATAACACTTAGCTTAAAACACACATTGTAACCTGGACAGAAATAGTTTCTTTCTTTATATCCTTATGTTGTAAGCTTTTCTCTACTTTAAATTTTTAACTTTTAAAAATTTCATTGAAAACTATGACATAAACATACATACTACCCTAGGCATATACAGGGTCAGGATCATCACCATCACTGTTTCCGCCCCCACATCTTGTGTCCCTGGAAGGACTTCAGGTGTAATAGCGCAGACGGAGCTGTCATCTCCTATAACAACGCTTTCTTCTGAGCACCTCCTGAAGGCCCTGCCCGAGGCTATTTTATAGTTAACAATTTTCTTATAAATGGAAAATGTACACTCTAAAATAATGGTAAAAAATTGCACGGTAAATACACAGACCAGTAATATAATCGTTGATGACCATTATCAAGGATTATGCACTCTTTCTAATTGTGTATGCTATACTTTTATATGACTGAGAGTGCAGTAGGTTTGGTTATACCAATATCACCACAAACGTGAATAATGTGTTGTGTCATGACCTTATGACTATAACATCATTAGACCATACAAATTTTTTAGATCCATTATAACTGTAATCAACCACTATTATATATGCAGTACATCATTACCCAAAATATGTCCTTATGCATGACTGTGTGCATATATATAATACATGTATATATACCCACATATATAAGTATAGTTTATTCTATATACTGTCTTCTTTCTGTCACTCAGATTTATTCAGAATGTTCCAAATAATATAAATTAAGAATTTGCTTTGCCTACAGAATGAAGCAAATTATAGAAATTATTAAGTAAGGATAGGTAATGTCAACATTATTTGAAGATTTTTTCCTACATTACTCGAATACTTACTTCAATTTCACCTAGCCAGTTCCTAATTTAATTGAGTTCTCATTAAATATTATAAAATTGCCACTTTCTAAAAAATGCTTGCTTATTCGATCTTTGTCAAGTTTTGAATGTATCTTTTTCAAGCATTTTTCCAGAAAAGCAGAAGTCAACTAGTTTTTCATGCTAAAGTAGCAGGAAAACTTTTACCTGAGTACAGTGAATATGAGATTTTTGAGAAAAATGTAACTCCAGTATTGAAACCAGAGTTACCTGAGGAAAGAGAGAGCTAGAATAATGTATGATGAGAGAAACCAATTTTATTATAACTCTCAAAGTTACTTCAGTAAGTTTTAGTTTGGGGTCAAGAATCCATATTCTATTTACTTCTGAAAACATCTTCAAAATGAAATAATGAAGAATACTTGCATATATGTGTGTTAGTAGACAGTATTCACTGTATACCCCAGTAATACACTGGGCTTGCAAAGCATCAAATCAAAACAATTTAATGCAAAGCAACATGAAAAAAATCTAAAACACATAATTGAAAACCACACCATACAGCTCTTTCCAACTCCTGAATCAATTACAACAGATCTAAAGGATTTCTGTTTCTCTTAATTAAGTATTCTCCCTTAATACTCCTTCACTTTGGTACCAACTCTGGGTTCCTGAATTTAAAACTTCAATAAAGTAACTAAAATAAAGTTTCCTTAAAAGCAATAATGATGGTAAAGAATCTGGTAGAGAGGCATGGGATGGGATAACAGAGCAAATGAGAAATTGTGAATTCCTTAAAAGCAGAGACTTACTACTCTTTTCAGACCCAGTACTTATTGCAGTGCTTGGCATCAAAAGGAAATCACTTTTGAATTTCTGAATTAACTCTCTTCATCTTGTGGTAGAATTTTTAACGTAGTTGCAGATTTATCTTGTCAACTAAAACCATCTGATAGTTTAGGTTTCCTTTAATCATCATCTAGTCAATAGCTTAATTGTAATTGTATCTGACTCTCAAGTAATCCATATAAAAGTGGCAAATGGTACTGTATATGTTTGCATTAATCAATTGTTGTAACATGGAAAAAAGTCACATTACATTTCAATACAAGTACTTCTTTAATTCAGTGATTAACATGAAACATTAACCATGATTTATTTTTAGGAAAGGAATTTTACTATTACTCCAGTTTTACTACTAATAAAAAGGAAATATGTCTTCTCAGTGAATGGTATTTTCAGTACCATTATCATCACAATACTAATTTTAGTTTTTGTTTCTCTTTCAGTTGAATAGAAAACTTCTGTCTCATTATGGTCTTTTTCAATTAAAATGAACTCTTATTGATAGACAAATATTTGCATTGCTATAATATTGGATTAATAATACTTACAGCAACAGTGATTAAATCTCCCTTCACCAACATTTTATGTCCAATTTTAATCAAGTCTATGGGGAATGTACTTGGAAAATTCCCATGTTCTTTTTTGTCTTTGCTGTGAATAGATTTCTTTTTTCTTACACATATAATATTGTTCCAGTAATATTTGTCGTAAGAAATAGTAAAAAATTAAGAACTGATCATATTTGCATTTCATTCCTCTAGGGAAAAAGTGAGAAACACCAAATTTAATCAGTCAATCTTACTAACAAAATGTGGTAATTTCTTTGATGATGAAGATTATAAGGTTATGCCATTTATTACTAGGACATTAATTATTGGTAAAATGTAGAAATTTATTTTTAAAAATGCTGCACACATTACTCTAACAATGGAATTGTATATGCATGCCCACCTGTGAAGGCATGTGTACCACCTGTATGCACAGGCACTAACTTCTTTCCAGATGTATTTAATACAGTACTGACTGAACGTTATTTGTTTCAACTACATGATAATGAAACAGTACTTCTCTGAATATTGTTCACCATAGGTATCATGTTAAAAGGCAGATTCCACATTTTCTGTGCTTTCAAAAACCAAATATAAGGATATTAGAGCCTTTCCTGTCAAAATTATTCACAGGACACAATCTCAGTTTGCTTTTAAATTAAAAACCAAACCAAACCAAAACAAAAGCAAACAAAAAAAAAATCAACAAAGATCAACTGAACTTTCTACATAGAGCTCAAAGAGGTAATATTTAAGAAAGTGAGTCAGCGAGAAATAACATATTTATACTGGTGTTTATTTAAATTTTTGATATTCTGTTCATCATGACAATTTTGTATTAATTTTGAGTTTTAAAATATTTATCAAACATTATTTATCTTGCTCACTGTGGTTTTTTGGTCTCATCTTAAATTTTGGACACAATTATATTTGAATTAAGTCCAATTATTGATCATGGACACAATTTTTAATAAGTGTTGTGTTATTAACAATAAAAGCAGGTAAAATTATTTTCTCTTCATTATGAAAGAAAATATTATTAACCAATTTTTAAGCCCCACGTACATAAAAATTTTGAATCTTTACTATTCTTCTATTTCTATATTCTTAGTTTCCCTGCCAATTAATATTTAATTTAAACATAATTCAAATAGTATTTTCACTATTCTAAAACTTTATTTTTTAAGAATCTGTATTGTGTTTCATTCTGTCCTAGCATCTAGCTTCTGTGCATTCCTCTGCTTTCTCCATTTGGCTGAGTTTTAATTTTATACTTTCCTAGAGCGTTAAGCTCTAATTTAAAATGTCTGATCACAGTAAAGACAGGAAGATTTTTGAAACCTTAAAATTCAGAGTAAAGCTCCCCATATGATTATCTTCCTAACTGTGTATCTCTTTTAGTGCACAGTATTATTTTACCAATTCCATTTAAGTTATTAGAATACTTGCTTCACAATTTTGTTCTGACTTTTATTTTCAGCAGTGTTTTCAAATGAAGTTTTAATGTCTTTTAATCTGAGGCATCAGTATCTGCCATATCACTCTGGATCGCCTATAAACATCTTCATGTAATTTATGTCTTCACTCCATGCTGCCATTTTTCTTTTCTTTCACATTTTTTCCCTATTTTTTTCATACTTATTTTCCTCTTTCAATGTTGTTTTTGTTTGGAATACAACATCCTTGGGAGGAAGTGCAAGAAAGACAGAAATAGAACTAAATAAGTGATAGAGCTTTTTCTAGTTTGTTCTTGCATGATTTCTTCTTAGAAACAAAGCCAAAACAATTCTCCTTGATGTTTATGTAATGACCAGCCCCCACCTTAAACTGTCCACTGAGGGTGTACAGGTACTTCCCATTTTCCATCTTATTGAATTAAAATTCATAAAGCTTGGGCTTTATGATTTCTCTATTAATTGCTTTTCCTTTCATGATTTTCAATTTGCCACACAATCGTCAAATACAATGTTATACTTCTTTCTGCATCCTGAATATTTTTGTATTTTTGTTTGCCATGACGTATTTATATTTTAAAATTAAAACATCATTTTACTTCCTTTTTGTCAGACACATCTTACTACATCTATGTAATGTCAATGAAAAAAACCTTCACTTTTGTTATAGACTCAATGTATTATTCTCTTCAAAAAACAAGGAGGTGGAGAATACAAATAGAAATATTTTTAGGTTATTTAGGAGAAAAATCATCAAAATCCAAAGAAATATAACTTGGCCCTTCATGTAAATTTCCCATAGTTGATGGTACTTAGTAGATCTGTGTTTAAATGTAAATTGTTCAAAGTAGAGTTTAAGAGTGTTGAATCGTCAAACTTGGCAACATTCCATTCAGACAATAAATAAAATACTCCTTTCGTATACACTTGACATTTTCCTCTGTGTTTGCAAGGAATTAAGAGAAGGTACATGAACAAAAACAGTAGTAAAATATCAAAATGTTCATGACTAAACAAGCAGATTAATGATCAGAGGGAGCAACACATTTTGGAATCCTTTTATCCCATCTTTACTATGTGCCTAAGCCTATGGATCCCAGTAACTGCTGGAATCGATCACAGCTGTAGACTTTCCTTCAGAAGCACATGCTTCATCTGTTAGTGATGCAGTCTGGGTCTGTGTGCATTTTCTCCCCATGATTAACCCTTATTCAATCTAACAAAAAAAGAGTCTAATATTCTCAGCACTGAACATGTCACGTTACTAATTCTGACATCACTGTTTTTATAAACATTGCATATGCCAGAATATTCACATTTCCCTAGCCTTATTTTGTTGTTGGGAGTTTTCTGATTCAGAAAATAGTGGAAAAGATGAACAACTTCAATGAAGGTTTTATTTCATACTTAATAATTGTATTTGTGTGGTGTGAATGTGAAAATATAGCTGAATAGACTCAGATATAATACATTTATTTATTAAAAAATTTTAAAGATAAACAGTAGCAGCAATAATAGCAAAAGAAAAATCTGGAACCCATTCAGCTCAACTAACATCCTTGGCAGGTTCCTATTTACAGCATGAGAAATTTAATGACCAATGCATATAAAACAAAGACTGCCTATGTTTTTTCACATGTGCTTTGTTTTTGAAAGAACACTACAAAATATGCCTACCAGACAGGGTATTTTCATTACGTTTAACAACTTTTGTTTTCCTTAATTCTTGAATAGGGGTTTGAAAGCTTTAAAGATGGTACAAAAAGTCTATGGTCCTGTGCAATGAGAATTCATATCTAGACATTACCGATTACTGATACATTTTGTTTGTGATAAATCTGGCTCATGACCTGTAAACCCTGTTTTTCAAAAGGGAGAAGCTTTGTGGCTTTTCTGGTGTTGTTTTGTTGCTGTTGTGTTTGTTAGAATGTTTCCCATTTAGTGCTCCCATTTGGTTCAAATTAGAGAAAGAGTCCTGTAATTCAAGAGCCACTCTCAACTTATAATGAAAAAGTAAATAAATAAAATACCAGATTTAATAATACACAGGAAAAATATTTAGGAAAGTAAGCCTTTCATTTTATTAGCTGATAAGAAACAGAATAAGACTAAATATCTATTTATTGATGATTTTATTTTGTTAATTGGAATTGGCTGTAAGTAACCCCTGAAAAATATCTATGCAGTAAGGAGTAACACAAATACGACTTGAAAAATCCATCACACTGAAAGGTAATGCAACCTTCACAAATGTAAGCAGCGATATATATTTATTTTTTTACTGTTACCTGAGAAAAAATTCATGTTCTGTAAAGTGGAAGGAAGGGTGAGTTGAGTGGTGTTTTTAATGCAAACCCAGGGCAGTCACTTGCTTCTGATCCAGAGGAAGTCAAGCCTGCCTCACTCTCTGGGTAAGCATAGCTGTTTCCTGGAGGAGGAAGACCTAGGCGACCCTTAAAGTTGTTGTTGTTATTATTATTTTGTTTATCTGGACTGAAAGTCTGGGCTCAGAGAAGGTAATAAGGATTTTAGGTTGTGTGTTAGGAAGGGAGGAAGAATGGACAGTTTGGGGGCAGTCTCTGGCCAAGGCTGACAGCCCTCCTCAACTCATTCATCTTAGAATCATGCTTTGTGTAGGAGAAAGTAAGTCCATGGGAGTGAACTCAGAGAACTATCTGCTGGTGTCTATGAATGGGATGCACAACAGCATTGAACCATCAGTGGTTATTCACAGGACCACAGAGGAGTCACCTTCAGAGAAAACAACATGGCAGAATGAAGCAAAGGCAAGGGTCCCCATGAACCCACATTTCCAGGCAGTTCTATGCCTTTCATTACAAGCAATTTCTTTTTGCCTAAATAAATTTAGATATGACTGTAGAAAACTTAAGCCTCAATAGGAAAAGAGTTAACAATGCATTTGGGCACTCTATCACCTTGCTACTTAAAAAATAGTTCTACGAACCAGTGGCTTCAATATTACTAAGCAGCTTTTCAAAAATAGAGACTCTGGCCCCACCCCAAAGCTACTGAAACAGCATCTGTATTTTAAACAGATCCCTACATTATTCACAGGCATATAGAAGCTTGAAAAGCATGATTCTTGTGGTTATGAAAAAAATATTGTTTGAGGAATCAATAAAATATAAGAAACACATAATATTTTTCCAAAAATGTGTATCCATGATTAGATAAAATGTATCTGGGTATAGTTTCTGCCCCTTATTAATATTTTTATAAGTGGTAACAGCAGTGATTTATTAGCTCTTTGGTTGTATTTGAAGAAGGTAGTGCTTTTCAGTTTTACTCAATTAAACATACGCTATACTTACAGGCAAATACATTTCTGTCCAAATGATAAAATAATTGCATTTCAAGGATGAAGGTGAGTGTTATTCCCAAACTTAGAATTTACCAAATGAACAAAAAATCAATGACAATAGCAAATGCCATCAGTTCAGGAGGCTTTGTCACAACAGGACAAAGTGGAGAGAATGAACCCTGGAGTTCATTGGAATGTAGTTAGCTCTCCAAGGCCCCTGAGGCTGCCTAAAGCTGACTCATCAGTACAGAAACTTAACCATGTTTTCCTCTGTATATGGATCGGAACTTTAGAATCGAGAATCCACTGACTAAAGAAGCAAAACGTTAAGAATTATAATCCCACTTCAAAATTCAACTGATAAAAATAATGCAAAGAATGATTTAAATTTCTGAGGCATTCATCTGTGTATATACATCTGACTGCTAGAAAAGAGACAGATGGTTAAGAATTAATGAAAGGAAGAACCAAAAAACACTGAAATTATTTCAGAATGAGTTTCCCAAAATATGGCATACGGCTGGAAACAAATTCTATGATATGCTGTTAAATACATTAGGTGAATTCTTCCTTCAACCTGTTATTTTTCTCTTTTGTTTCCTTCTTTTCTTTATCTCTTTTCTTTCTCTCCCTCCCTTCTGTTCTCTCTTTCTCCAGTTCCCTTTTTACCACTCCTGCTTTCTGTCCCTCCCCACTTCTCCTCCATCCTTCCCTCTTTTCTTCTTCCTAATCTAACATGTAGAATGCCTGTAGTTAAGAGGTAGTGTAAAGCATTTATTAACTATATGCTACCCAAAGAGATGATGGTTATGATTACGTGTTTCCCTTCAACATTAATAGCAGCTCTTTTTCCTTTACCTTTTCAGCTTTCTCTTACCCCATTTCAAATGTCATAATAAGGATAAGAAGCATTTTGTTTCCCAGAAATGAAGTAATTGATCTGATATTTGTCATGTTGGATGACATAAAGAAGAAAATATGTGTGCCAGTGAGGGTCAATAGAGTCATTTGGCATTCAACCCTATTAGTTTTCTGAGTTTCAGGAATGATATAGCTTTTCACTGTATAACAGAAAGAGATAAACAGCTTGAAGCCAGAGTGCCCACTACCACACTTATAAGAAAATCAACAATTAGTGCTCTATACAATGCTATTTTATATACTGTAAATCTCCTAAATAGTTGATTTTAGTCTTTGACACTCTTAAAATCCAGAGTTTTGAAAAAAAATAAAAATAAAAAACTCATGAGATGTATTTGTTTCATAGTCTACTAATCTTTTAAAAAAGAAGATGTAAGTGTTAAGAAGAGTCCAAGCTATAATTAAGCAATATGTTAACTATTACTTTTGCTCTGAACAATCCTGTTTTATGTTGAAACAATTAGTCTTTGAAGGAAGCCATGCAAGTTACTACAAGACCTGACCTGAAAGAAATTATTTGGGCTCTCAAGGCTATGTAATCCACAGCAATGTTGTCTACTTTAGACTATTAATTTCCAATAAACCTTGCATTTTCCTGTCTTCTCTTGTTATGCATGTGTACCCAGAAGCCAATTTGAACATTTTCTGTAAGCCATATTTAATTCTCTTCAATTTTCCTTGAAATTGCATGAAGCCTTTGAATATTCCAAATTGCAACCTACGAACTAAATGATGGAACTCAGGAGAAAGACCATTAGGTCAATCCTTTGTCATTCAGATCATATAAATATGATGTTTACAAGACTCCATGCCATATAATAATTGTTATATATGTGTTAAATATTAATACTAGTATTGTTAAATTATTTTTTGGAAATGTGAAATTCTAATTTTTATAATTATAAATATTCCAGAAATTTAACGTAAAGTTTATATAATGTTTACCAGACTATCAATTATGTATTCTATGTACATCCAACACAAATCAGTTATTAATATTTAAGACAAGGTATAATTTGTCCCTGAGTAGACATTTAGAATAAAAAACAGTATCCAAATCATATAATATTATACTTTTAAAAATAATAAACTGATTTTTATTACTGGTTTCAGAATTGAATACTCGTAATTTCTCTAATATAACAGTTAGATTTGACATAAGCCTACTTATATTTTCTATTTTCTCAAAGAACTATTTTAGTTTTCATAATATATGTCTTTCTATATGCTTTTAAAATGATAAAAATATATACTTTTAATATCTGTTAAAATAGTGTTTTAGTCTTTTAACATGATGCTATAAGGACATACCCAAGACTGGATAATTTATAAAGGAAAGAGGTTTAATTGACTCATAGCTCCACAGGGCTTGAGAAGCCTCAGGAAACCTACAATCATGGTAGAAGAAGGAGCAGACATGTCCTTCTTCATTTGGCAGCAGGAAGGAGAAGAATGAGAGTAAAAAGCAGGAAAAGTCCCTTATAAAACCCTCAGATCTGTGAGAACTCACTTACTATCACGGGAACAGCATGAGGGTAACCACCCCCATGATTAAATTACCTCCACCTGGTCCTTCCCATGACACGTGGGGATTATGGGAACAACAATTCAAGATGAGATTTGGGTGGAGACACAGCCAAACCATATCACATACTCACCATGCTAAACATTTTACTTATTATTAGGAATAAATAATAAAACTTCTATTATAACCATAATTCATTTCTTATTGCATAGAAATGGAAACTGAGGCTCAGAAAATTTTAGTAAGGTGGAGGCCTCACAGTTAGTAATGTTGGAACTGTGGGCCTGGGCCTGGGCCTGGCCTCAGAGCTTCCTCCCTCATATTTTGTGACATCCTGTAATCTCTCTCTAGGAAGAACAGAGAATTCTCTACCTAAGCAGAAAATAAGTACCACTGGATACTTTCATATCATTTTCTTGTTTTCTATAATATGCTATTATTTTGTGTTTTTTCTTTATCTTTCACACATGCAGTATTCTAATGACATAAATTTTATGACACAGAGATCTTATACTTCTAGCCAACCACTTTCCCTATTAGTTTGTGATTAGGGATATATTTATCCTCAAATGTAGTACGTTTCAGTTTTTTCTAATGTTTTCCAATACTGTCTTGATTTAATTTGGAAAAGGAATATTTCTAATTTCTAAAGGTCATTTTAAATATTATTTTTATATGTTTATTTTTATCATGTAATACAGTAACACCATTTGATAATCAATTATTTCTTTGAAGTCATTTACTAGAATGTCTATCAAGACTGACACTTTAATAATACTGTTTATCAACTTAACAACAGTTATATTGACTTAGCTTACCCATAAGACCTACCTGGATCAAAGAGAAATTTGAATGACAGAAAGGAAAATTGTTCTATTCCATACCTCGTACATATGAAGCCATCCTAGGTTCAATAAGATCTTTCCTTTAGCATGTTCTTTAGCTTTTATGCAGCAAAATAATCGTTTCCAGAGCTGCATCCACATAGAAGGAAGGATTTATCCATGTATTTATTCATTCCTTCATTCTGCATGAATTTATTTAATATCTATTCAATCAGTCCAAAACATATGTATTTAACCTTAATCTTGAGCAGTACACTATGCCAGACACAGAGAAGAATGGACTGAAAAAAATCAGATTGGAAAGGAGCACAGCCTAATCTTTTCCATATTTCACCTTTACTCCCAGAGCCTCTGTGTTCTGCTGATTTGCTCTGATGTGACTTGATAGTCTTAGTCATTTCAATATGATGTAGCCTCATATGAAAAACAAATATCTCCCTAAGTGTCTGACTTACTACCAAGAGGAAATACAATCAGCAAGGAAATCAGACTTAATGTATGTAGCCTGCATGTGACGTTTGCAGAGGGTGTTGAAACATAAAATATAGGATACAATATATACATGACAAGAACTCATGCATTGACTTCAGGAATCTGGGCTGCTTTGGACCTCATTTATTTATTTATTTTATTTTATTTTATTTATTTTTTGGACCTCATTTAAATCCAGGCTGCCTGTACCTCCTGATAACAACATTCAGCTCTCTTAGGCTGAATTCTTCTACAGTAAATGGCAAGTAATATGCTTCTAAAAGCCATGAATATACCGACTCCCTTGAATATCAATTACGTTAACTTGGCAATCTTTGCGGTCTTCAGTTGCCCATGAAATGGAGCCTTGAAATTCCTCCAGAACCTAAGTCGCCTTCATGCCAGTGGTCTGCTCAATCACCCCGATGCTTAGTCACTAAAAGGCAGGGCTTGCTAAGTTAGGGAGCCTCATGAAAATAAACTGATGTAACTATCAGGATCTTGTTTGCACTAACAAAATAGAAAATATAAATGGTTCCCCAGAATGTAATATTTAAAGACCTATCTCCTTAGTGAAAGAAAAAAATTCATACATTATGCTTCCTTAGACATAGGTTTTTGACTTTTTTGTCCTTTAAAACATAGATATTTCCTATACACTTTTCCTGTTAATAAAAATTTGAGGCAATTTTGTTAAAAATGTACAAAGATATATATATGTGTGTGTGCTTGTGTATAAATATATATATATGCACACACATATGTATGTTTATGTACATACATATATACACACACAGATACATATTTCCATTTCTCACTAAAGCTTCTCTCTAGACATGTGTTCTCATTTACACAGTAAGTGCACACACACGTGCACAGACACCCAACTTGACTGAAATTTTAAAAATCTTTGTCTTCTGTCTAATTCTTTATATCTAAGAGCATGTTTTCTCTATGAGAGATGTCTTAAAAATCATAGTAACCAGTAACTGCACACCACTGCTGAGAAGATTTTGAAAATATCAAATCCGGGACATATACTGTCTGCATGTAAGACACGCTAACTAGAAAATATTAGTAAAGAATTAGAATATTACCTCTTTCACTTCCTTAGGCTTTATACCTATAGAAATGACAACCATACTCTATTAAAATGACTCAGTGAAAAAGCTGTGGCTCATTTCAGGTTTTTTTGGTTTTTTGTTTTTTTTGTCAGGCATGAATAGAAGTATGGATTTCAAAACAATACTTACTAGGGCCTGAAAATGTACTTCTGGAAGTAATCCCTGTAGAGATTTATGAGAAATATACTTGGAATATAAGCAGAAACTGGAAGGATTAAAAATGCATTAAGAAATGCATTTTTTCTTCTTTAGTTTAGTGAAATCAATAAGACTGATTAGTATCAACCATTGAAACTACAGGAAAGAACAAAATTTTTATATTTTGTTTAACAAATTTGTGTCACTTCCGTATTTGAAGAGTTTCAGTCTGGGTCCTACTGCTGTCACTCAAGAACTATATGATATTTATGATATAATAAATTGATTTCATAAATAACCAAATATAGGGTTAATCTGTATCTGTAGGCACAGCCTTAGCTAGAATCAATATAGACTTAGATTTCAAGTAATCTGGTAGGCTCTTCATTTTCTGGAGACATCCTAATTTGTTTTAGATTATATCTATGTACAGTTTTTAAAATAAGGTAAATCAGCTTAGAAGTGATTAGGGTAAATCAGCTTAAAGTCCATAAATGTAACACATATTTCTTGTGATTCATTACATTGTAGGTACTAGTTTGAAAATTACAGACTGAGGATATAAATTCATAGGCACATTGATATGGTGGATTAACCACACACTACAGGTCAAATTAGGGTGTCACTGCATGCCTTACAGTTTCAAGAGATATTATAAAATAGTAAATACTAAATACAGTCTGTTGTGTAGAATCTATGCCCCCTCCCATGTGGTTAGAACATCCTTGCGGACCAGAGCCTCCCATATTCTCAGTAAATAAGGCAGTATGTATTTTGGTTTGTTAAAAGAAAGGTGTAAATTAATAATCAAGTTTCTAAGGGAGTAATTATTATACCACCTTTCCAAAATTTTAATAGATAATATAAAAATTGGGAGGAAAATTCTCATTGTCAAATACCATACTTCTCTAATTAAACTCAAGGCAAGAATCATAATTGTGTGGGGTTTCATGAACAAAGCTGACTACAAAGTTGTTTGTAGTCAGCTTGCTCTGAAAAAGAAAAGAAAATTAAAAGGATCTAAAGTGAAACTTGTACTTCCCATTAAGACTTGTAAAATTGAAATATATTACACCTACTGTTTTCTAATTTTCAAACTAGTACATAAAAATAATGAATCACAAGAACTATTTACTACATTTATGAACTTTAAAATCAAAATATATTCACTTTTAAGCTGATTTACCATATTTTAAAAACTTTACATAGAAATAATCTAAAACAAATCAAGATGTCTTCAGAAATTCAAAAGCCTACCAGATTACTTGAAATCTAAGACTATATTTGTTAAGCTGAACCAAAGCCACAAACTTCACTAATTGCTTCTTATGTGCCTCTCTTAACAACCGCCCCCCTTGGCCGCAGTCCCCCTCAGGTTTGGGTTCAACCTGTCACAATCACATACGAGGCCCGGCACCACATTAACGGATATACCCTTGTTCAAAGTGCACCCTCAAAATTTTTCTCTCTACTATAGGACGGCCAGCAGCTTCAGTCTCAGCTGTAACACCACAGTAAAAGTAAAATCCTCCCTCTATGCGCCACCAGGAAAATACTTCTGGTGTAATAAAACGTTAACCAAAGTTATTAATGCTTCCTTCCCTTTTCCTTGTGTGCCTGTCAGCTTAGTCCCGCAATTAGAGGTATTTAAACAGGTCAAA
>CAUYLG010071109.1:0-21591 GCA_963573385.1 Cacajao melanocephalus
TAGGCTTATACTTTAGATGTTACACGTGGAAGAATCTTAGGTTTATAGCTTAACATATGAAAAGGGTCTTGGTTTACAGTCTTAGGAATGAAAAGGGGAAGTTGATCTGAGATGCCTGGGTCTCCCTCTTCACTTAGAGCATCCAGAATTAAAGATAAGCCCTGCCGGCCAGGCATGGTGACTCATACCTGTAATGCCAGCACTTTGGGAGGTTGAAGCGGGCAAATTACAAGGTCAGGAGTTCGAGATGAACCTGGACAATATGGTGAAACCCCCGTCTCTATTAGAAATAGAAAAATTAGCTGAGTGCCTATAATCCCAGCTACTCAGGAGGCTGAGGCAGAGAATCGCTTGAACCCAGGAGGCAGAGGTTGTAGTGAGCCCAGACTGCCCCACTCCACTCCAGCCTGGGCAACAGAGGGAGACTAGCTCAAAAAAAAAAAAAAAAAAAAAAAGCCCTGTCACCACCATCCAGTACCCCCACCCCCCAGAGCCAGGCTTATGGGGACACAAACAGCATCGGCACTGGTTTTTGAGACACTGGGCAGACCCTACTGCCCTTTGGGATGAATTCACCACCTGCCTCTTCTAGAATCTAGCCGAGGACTTGGGATGTTCACATTCAGCTGGATCTCCAAGTTTCTTGGACTAGAACACAGGTGGCCCCAGCTCACTGTGTTCACTAGGATGTTGCCACTCACCTGTTGACCATCCCTACCAGCGACAGATCTGTGCACCCCATCCCGACCTTAAGACTACCAGCTCACACACAGGGACACCCAGGTATTGTTTCTGGGTGTCTGTAAGTGTGTTGCCAGAGGAGACTGACATGAGTTAGTGTACTGAGGAAGACCTACCCTCAATGTGGGTGGGCACCATCCAATCAGCTGCCAGCATGGCTAGAACAAAGCAGGTGGAACGGGGATGGGCAGCTTGCTGAGTCTCTTCCTATGCCAGATGCTTGCTTCCTCTTCCCCACTGTTGGACATTAGACTCCAGGTTCTTCAGCCTTTGGACTCGGGGACTTGCACCAGCAGCTTCCTGGAGCCTTCAGCCACAGACAAGGCTGCACTGTGGGCTTTCCTGGTTTTGAGGCTTTTGGACTTGAACTGAGCCATGCTACTGGCTTCTCTCCACAGCTTGCAGACGGCCTATTCTGGACTTCACCTTGTAATCCGATAAGCCAGTTCTCCCCAGTTAACTCCCTTTCTACGTATCCATGCAGCCTATTGGTTCTGTTCCGCTGGAGAACGTGAATATGGTCAGGGTCTGGCCTGCAGTCTGAACGTGGAAGGTTCCTTCTGAAACCCATGCAAGCAAATGAGCCCAGTGGCCTCCCTGCCTGCCAGAGGCCCCAGCCTGCTGAACTGACTGGTCTCATTGTCTCAGGAATTCGGCAAGCAGTGCAGAGATGACCCAGTGCAGGTCACCAGAGTCACTGGTATTTGTCTTTGGAACACACGTGGGTTTTGTCCACTACAGCCTTAGTTTCTCAAGGAATTACGATTTAAATACATATGTTGACCGGGCACAGTGGCTCCTATCTATAATCCCAACACTTTCAAAGGCTGAAGTGGGCAGATCATGTGAGGTCAACAGTTCGAGACCAGCCCAGGAAACATAGGTGAAACTGTCTCTAGTAAAAATACAAAAATCAGCCAAGTGTGGTGGTGGTGCACATGTGCAATCCTAGCTACTCAGGAGGCTGAGACAGGAGAATTGCTTGAAGCAGGGAGGCAGAGGTTGTAGTGAACAGAGATTGGGCCACTGTACTCCAGCCTGAGTGACAGAGCAAGACTCCATTTCAAAAAAATAAATAAATAAATGTTGGCTAGATACAGTGGCTCACACCTGTAATCCCAGTACTTGGGGAGGCTGAGCTGGGAGGATTGCCTGAAGCCAGGAGTTTGAGACCAGCCTGTAATCCTAGGCGTAATCATGGCTCACTGCAGCCTCGCCCTTCTGGACTCAAGCCATCCTCCCACCTCAGCCTCCTGAGTAGCTAGGCCCATAAGTGTACACCACACCTGGCTAATTAGTTTTTGTAGAGAGGAGGTCTGGCCATGTTGCACAGGCTGGTCTCGAACCCCTGGCCTCAAGCAGTCCTCCCGCTTCAACCTCCAAAATGCTGGGATTATAAGCATGAGCCACCATACCCAGCCTATTTTTTTGTTTGCTTTTTTAAATTTAGCAGCAGAGATGGAAATGAGCTGAACAGATCAGCTCTACAGATATAAATGGTCCCCCTTTGAGGACAATCCCACAGCTAAGTATTTCTGAAAAGAAGTGCGTACGAGTGGATTTACACAAAGGAAACGCTATTAGGTGAAATTTATTGTTGAGTTAGGGGTAGAGGATCTATGGGTGACATTTTCGAAGAAATACATTTAGATTTTCCATTTTTGGAGTCTTTTTTCTAAAATCTTCCCTAGCAATCCTTGCATTCTAAGCAGGGGTAGTCACTGCCTTACTGCAGTCAACAAGACTCCTGGCTCTGGGTTACTTGGTGAAGGTAAAACAAGGAATTTGAGTCACCACAGCCAAAGGTTCTGAGTGTTAAGACACCACCTGTAATCCCAGCACTTTGGGAGGCTGATGGGGGCGGATCAGCTAAGGTCAGGAGTTTCAGACAAGCCTGACCAACATGGTAAACCCTTATCTCTACTAAAAATACAAAAATTAGCTGGGCATGGTGGCATGTGCCTGTGGTCCCAGCTACTCAGGAGGCTGAGGCAGAAGAATCGCTTCAACCCAGGAGGCAGAGGTTGCAGCGAGCCACCGTTGTGCCACTGCACTCTCCGTCTCAAAAAAGAAAACAAGACACCAAAGCCTGGGCAAGCCCACACCCTGCTCCCAGGCCGGCAGGGCTGGGGCTGTCCTTGCATTGCAGGGAGGGGTGTGGGGGGGATTCCACGGCCCATCAGCTGGGACAGCCCAGGGCATGAGGTCTTGCAAAGCTCCTAGCAAGACAGTGACTTGTTTCCAGTTCTCTGGCTAGAAACAGAAGACCCAGACATTCACCCTGGCTAGGTGATGAAACCATGAACATTTCTCTCCCTCTTAACTCATCCTGGACACTTTAAAAAAAAAAAAAAAAAAAAAAAAAAACAAAGCTATGGTATGAGAAGGGAAATTTAGAGCTACCTGAAGCAAGTGGCCTCTACAGATTGGCCCACATCCGGCTTGTGTTGGGGTCTGATTGTCTAAGGAGAGGGACCCGAGGCTGAGCTTGCTTCCCGGACAGCTGCACTCCAACCAGGGACTGGCCTGGCAGCTCGGAGTGCCTTGCCGTGCTGGGGCTTGGAATGTGGCTGGAGGGTGGGGCACAGCTAGGCCCACCAGTCATTCCTAGGCACTGTTAGCACTGCCCACCCCGGTTAATCCTCACAAGCACCTGGGAGTAGGTATTGCATGACCCCCACCCAGTTAAGAGATATAAGAGATGAGAGGACTGAGGCACAGGCTCTGCCCCAGGCTGCTCCTGTGCTCTCCCTCCACCACCAGGAAAACTGCTCAAGGCTCTCCATCATCAAGTGATTGGAATGGACCTCAGCCATGTGGCTCCCACCTTGGACCCTTATAATATCCTCCGCAAGGGGCCCTCATGCCCGCCCCTTGCCCTGCACCCAATACCCAGAGGCCTACACCACCATTCCATTTACTCCGCACGCTCCTGCTTCCTTTGGGTCCTGCAGTCACAGCTGGAAGGGGTAGGGAAGTCCCCTCAGGACATAAGTGGGGGAAGGACCAGCAGGATGCAAGTGGCACAGCTTGGCTGGAAGCAGCCCTGCACCGTGGCCCAGAGCCCTCCCCGGGCCACATCTGTCATCTAGTGATAGGAAGTGAGCCTTGGCTTTGGTTCTTGACCGTTGTGGGGGTTAAGATGCCCTAGCCTCTCACCTGCACAAGGCGGGGCAAGTTTCCTCCCTACTTGTGGAGCCACAGTGAGAAGCAAGGGAGGTAGAGAACACAGGTTTCTAAAAACTGATGGGCATGGCTGAAGGGCCATGAACAGCCCACCAATTCCAGAAAATATGGTGCAGGGCTTGGCAGTTCAGCCTTTTGGGAAGAAACAGCCCAAACTGGCTGGTTCCCATTACTAAAGCAACACCAAGCTTTTCAAATTTTCCTTCCACGTACCCTACTTGTCATGGACAGAAAGTTTGTGTCCCCCAGCTGGGTGTGGTGGCTCACACCTGTAATCCCAGCACTTTGGGAGGCTGAGGTGGGCGGATCATGAGGTTAGGAGTTTGAGACCAGCCTAGCCAACATGGTGAAACCATGTCTCTACTAAAAATACAAAAATTAGCCGGTTGTTATGGCGGACACCTGTAATCCCAGCTACTTGGGAAGCTAAGACAGGAGAATCGCTTGAACCTGGGAGGTGGAGGTTGCAGTGAGCCGAGACCAAACCACTGTACTCCAGCCTGGGCAACAGAGCGAAACTCCATCTCAAAAAAAAAAAAAAAAGTTTGTGTCCCCCTAAAACTTTTGTATGCTGAAATCCTAACCCCCAAGGCACTAACAGGAGATGGGGCCTCTGGGAAGTGACTGGATCATGAGTGTGGACCCCCACCATGGGTAGGCTCAGTGCCCTTACAAGAGACCCTAGGACAGGATGTCCCCACTTCCTCCACATGAGGACAGCTAGATGGGGACACCTATGAACCAGGATGTGGGCCCTCACCAGACATGGGATCTGTTTGTGTCTCACTCTTGGATTTCTAGCCTCCAAAATAGTCAGACATAAATTTCTGATGTTTTTGGTGCCCTCCTGTCTATGACATTTTGTTATCACAGCCCACACAGACTAAGATGCTATGTTTTTTTTTTTTTTTTTTTTGAGACAGAGTCTCCATCTGTCACCTAGGCTGGAATGCAGTGGCGCGATCTTGGTTCACTGCAATCTCCACCTCCTGGGTTCAAGCAACTATCTTGCCTCAGCCTCCTAAGTAGCTGGGATTATAGGTGCACACCACCATGCCCAGCTAATTTTTGTATTTTTAGTAGAGACAGGGTTTCACCATGTTGGTCAGGCTGGTCTCGAACTCCTGACCTCAGGCGATCCACCCGCCTTGGCCTCCCAAAGTGCTGGGAATACAGGCGTGAGCCACCATGCCTGGCCTAAGAGGCTACTTTTTAAAGTAAACTCTACCACCACCAACTGACCTCAAGCACTCTTGCCAAGGTGCCAGGACAAGCCACAGGACTTACAAAAAAAAAACCCCAAACAGCTGTGTATGAAAACGCCAACACCCCCTTATCCAGCCTGAGTTACATATACATTAGAATGTTTTCCTTTTATTCTTGTTCACATCTTTGAAGCAGAGCTTCGTTTCAGCAGGAAAGATACCAGAAGCAGGAGGAGGATCACTTGGGAGGGGAGGTGGAATCTCCCTCCTCTAGCACCCCCTGCTACCTCTAACAGGCTTCAAAGTCAGAATACAGACATCAGCTGACAGCAGTTCATGTTGGCACGGTGGGAGGCTGGCTCTGTGCCCCGGACCTCTCTGGTGGGAAGGCAGGTCCCCTGCTCTCCAGTGGGAACTGGAACAGCTCCCGTGGGATGCCCCAGCTGTGGGCTAGGGGGCGCAGCTCAGAGCCTCAGCTCCCTGAGGAAGGAGGGGACTCCCCCAGGGCCCTCAGCTGCCTGAAGAAAACACTCACTTGGTCAGAGGGAAAAGCGCCCTTGCCCTATCAGGTCGGTGGCAAGTGACACTGAGCTCCTGCTCCAGGGCTCAAGAACACAGCAAGAAAACTAAAAACACACAGAAGACAGCAGGAAAACGCCATCCTTTAACAGCCAAAAAA
The DNA here is from genome assembly GCA_963573385.1 of Cacajao melanocephalus. Classification (NCBI taxonomy): domain Eukaryota; kingdom Metazoa; phylum Chordata; class Mammalia; order Primates; family Pitheciidae; genus Cacajao; species Cacajao melanocephalus. The sequence continues at coordinate 5,812 of CAUYLG010071109.1, forward strand.
CTGTCCTTTAGGGGCACCAGGTGACTCCAGCCCCTGGGGCACAGAACACACCATACCTACCACCAGGCACTGGATGCCTCAAAACACCTGGAGCTGGGGCTGGAGAAGGCGTGAAGTCACCTTCTCTCAGCAGAAATGGGAAGCTGGCCTTCATCCCTGACCAGGATGGCAGAAACCACATCTTATCGGTGGATTCGTTGCTGGTGATGGACAGAGCCAAGGTCCTGCGGTTGGCCCCCAGGGGTGAAAGGGTGCTTGCGTGAATGGCTGGCACTCCAAGCTGCCTGAGGCAGCCCAGCCACACTCAGGTGACAGTGACCCAAGCTCTCTAGGCTCAGGGTTTACAGTCACCATAGCCCAAGCACATGACAGTGCCCTGGGTTTAAGTAAGGTACCCTCTTTTGTTCTGGCTGAAAGCTAGAAAAAAAAACACTCTTCAAATCCCTGCAAGGGAGGTGGGCGCGGCTCCCCAGCATCAGAAAACATGCCAGTCACCTGTTCCCACCCACCTAGAGCAGCCCCTCGGGCTCCTGTAGGCCACTGTACAGCGCATAGCCAAGGTCGTCAATCTCTTCCTCCCGCAAGCTGCTCAAGAGGTTCACGCTGGGGTTGAAGTGACAGGGCAGGCTGGCCTGCTCCAGGCTGCCGATGAGCAGCTCCAGGGCCTGCAGGAAGCGCTCTCCCAAGGCCTCCTCCGTCCAGTCCACGTTGTCCTCCCCTAGACGCAGGACCACCTGAGTCAGGTGGCCCCGGCCCAGCTGCCCCAGGGCTGGGCAGCCACGGCAGACAGCGCACAGAATTAGCAGCAGCCGCCGGCGGGTCCCAGCATCATGGTCGTCCAGGGCTCGCAGCCTGGCAGCCTCCATTGGATACAGGTCCTGGAGCCAGAGGTTCCCCGCCAGCCCCTCCAGGGGCCAGGCCAGGAGGAGGTGGTCATCAGCTTCGGCCCCAGGGACTGCCACAAGCACGGCCACAGTGAGCTCCAGGCGCTCGTGCTGCACCTCCAGCAGCAGCTCCTCCGAGGCCACATTGGGCAGGATCAGGCACCCAAGCAGGCTGCCGATGGCCGGCCAGTTGACGGAAGCAGCCAGCGCCTTGTGCAGCAGCTCCAGCAGAATGCGGGAGGAGAGGTAGCCCCCCACCAGAAAGCGGTCCCAGGGGCTGCTCCCTCTGGGGCAGAACTCCAGCTGAGTCCTGCGCACAGCCCAGCAGCGGGGGTCCCTCGCCACAGTGTCCACGCCCGGCACCAGGCTCCATAGGCCCGGCTCCAGCACCAGTGGCACCAGGAGACGCACATGGTCAGCGGCCCCCGCCTGCAGCCCATCGTAGAGTGGTCCCCCAGGCACGAGCGCCCCAAAGGGCAGTTCTGGAAACTTGCTCCGAAAGTAGGCCTGCAGTTCCAGGGCAATGTCGCCAGCCAGCTGTTTGGCCAAAGCCACCTGGGCTGCTGGGATGGTCACACGGTCCCGCTCGAAGGCCAGCAGCCTCTCCTGCAGCGTCAGACACAGCGGTGCTGGGGAGCTGAGCTGTGGTGTCACCTGAAGATCAGTTTCTGCAGGCTCCTCTGCAGAGTGAAGGGGCAACAAACATGCTGGAACAGCCTGTGATTAGTTAAGAAAATGCTACCCAACGACTAGCTGTGTGATGTCCCCGGGCCTCACTGTCCTCACCTGGGAAGTCACTCAGTCCAGGTCCTCACATACAGTGAGCACTTGGTGACGAATTCTCATTGCCCCAGAGTCCAACACCCTGGCCCTATGGCTAAAACTGCTTCATGCAGAGGAGGTAGGCAGGTCATGCCCCTCTGGGCCTCAGTTTCCCCATCTAAAGCTCTCCACCATCACAATGCTGCCACCTTGCTACAGGAGCAGGGCAAAGAAACACCACCCCCATTAAATGTCTGAGGAGCCCACAACCCAGAGAGAAGCAGGGACTTGCGCAGGGTCATACAGTGAGGGCAGAGCCTGGGCTTCGTCTCTCAAATGTGACAACAAAAGGGTACCCACCAACGTGAGAGGGGAAGGAGTGCCACTTACCTGGGGCAGAAGGCAAGGTGATCAAGGGCAACACGGGCTGGCTGAGGGCAGCCGGTGGAGGCTGGGGCTGCAGGTGTGGCGTGGCTTTGAGCAGGCTCAGTTCCTTCCAGCTGTCTCCCTTGGTGTCATCTTCGTCCCGCGGGCTAGTGGCCCTGTCAATGAACTGCAGGCAGAGTCATACAGAGTAGATGAAGTCTGGGCAGCCACAGCAAAGTCCAGGGGCAAAGCAGACCAGGGTGCTAGGGTAGAGAAACAGGTGCCCTGGGCTCCCATGAAGGCCTTGGGCAGTCCCCACCCCTCCCCAGGGCCCCTCTGCAAGGCCCAACCCTGTCCTCCTCTAGGAGCTTCAGGCATGACCCGACCAGCCTGGCCTTACCCGCTTCACGGCCAGGGTGGCAATGCCCAGCACAGCAGCCCCGCCCACGCCCAGCACCAGACGGGCATTGGCCAGGAGGAAGTCCACCACGCTGCCCAGCCCCTCATCGCCATGCCGCTTCCCCCGTTTCTGGGAGAACTCTGCCATGGTCTGCCTGTAAGAGAGCCAGGGGTGAAGGGACAGCTCAGGGTGCAGGCAGCCAGGCTGGTAGAGGCACTGCTGTGGACAAGTGCTCTGGCTGTCCTTATGCTGGGTAACAGAGCTGAGCTCATGAGGGGGGCTTTCTGAGAATTTCTCATGCGAAAGGGACCCATGCACAGGGGAGGACACGAAGATCCTGGGAACCATGTAAATTACCTGAGAAAGGGCAGGGCTGGGATATGAGCTTGGGTTTTGGGGCCGCAAGTCCCCATCTCTCACGAGACGAGGGAGCTGCCAAGCCCTTTCTCTCAAAGCTGCAAACAACCCACCCCCTGGAAAGCAGCTCACAAAGGCCCTGAGGAAGGAGTCTATCCTCCAGGACCTCCGACATCAGAGACCCGCAAGGTGGGTCTTATCATCACCACCCGTATTTTAGAGCTCCAGGCTGCCAGATCGCACAGTGAGTGGTAAGGTCTACAACCCACAACTACAAGGCCTCCAGGCTCTCATCCGCCCCTAGAGTATGACGACGGATCCTCCCTGTGCCAGGTGGCCAGGTCCTCAGCAGCAGCCTAATCTGAAGGTTCCTAACCAGAGGACACAGCAGCCCTCTATGATAACCTCTTGAGAAGATCCCAAAGTCCAGAGAAGACCAACAATTTGGGGCCCCCACCAGTCTGGGGGACCTCTGGGACCAGTTACCCCCCAAATCTTGATGGGGTAGCCCCAGGAGGCAGAGCTACCAAGTCAGAGCACAGGCAGAGTGAGATGGCCCAAGCTGCCCAGGCAGGCCAATGAAGACGTGCAAGTCAGGGCTGAGGCCCCTCCGGCAGGGCAGCAAGCAAGGTGACCTAAAAGATCAAGACCCAGAAAATGGGCTGCCCAGGACCTCTGTACAGTAGGCTCTCTGGGCCTCTCAGTCTTGGTGCTGGTGGGTGATGCGTCTCAGCTGCTAGGAGGCCAAGCAACAGAGAAGGTAAGGTGAGGGCCTGGGTCCCTACCTGTTTGCTCACCTGTAAGATGGCACAGGCAGCAGTGTGTGGCTGGGTGGGGCCCTGCACTTGGGAGGTGGAGGCAAAGATCTCCTACAGCCCAGTCCACCAACCCCCAGCCTCACGTTCTGCGAGCGGGACACTGCCCTCAGGCCCTGGGAGCTGAGCGCGGCTGTGACCTTAGAACATCAGTTAGACGCCAGGCAGAACTCTCCCAGAGAGGCCTGAGCAGATGACCATGAGGTCACAGCCTGCCCGGGCACCAAGGACTTCTACCTGCCCTGCCAGAGTGTGGGTGCCAGGGGCTCAGTTGCCAGGTGACCAGATGCCTGGAGTAGCTGAAGCCTGAAGTGCTGTGTGACTCAGTCCCGGACACCCGCCCATTCGCCCCAGACTAAAAATAAGACGGTCTCTGGGGCGATCCCAGGCCAACCGGGTGACCCGCTACGGCCCCAGGACCGGTTTCAGCCTCCTCATCCGTGACACGGGGATCAATATTGCCACCCGACCCCAGAGAGACCAGGAATCTACTCTGCAAACTGTAAAGCGCTTTAAATACTCCCAACCTGTCTAAATTGGGACTCAGACCCACCACTGGCGGGGTCGCGCAGGCCTCAGCCCACAGCCTTCCAGCTCCGAGAAGCGGGAGAGGGCACCGGTGGCTGAAAATGGGCCCTGGAAGCCCTATGGCCTTTCTCCTCCTCCGCCAAACCCGCCTGCGCTGGGCCTGGGCTGAGCAGGCCGCGCAGCAGCCCTAGGTGAGCGGGTGACGCCCTGTTCGCAGGAAAACTGAGAGACTGAGAGGGGAAGGGGACGGGCTGGGATTCGAACGCTGGCCTTGGTCCCCAAACCCTCCCCGACTTCCCCAGCCGCGACCGCGGGCCACGCCCCCGACTTGCGTTCCGTAGCTCACCAAGCCCCGGGCCTGTTGACTCTGGGGGCCGCCCCGCCGCCCTCCAGCCGCACCTGCGTCGCAGCGTCCGCACAACGACGGGAGGAGGCAGCGGGACCACGGCCCCTGAGCTCAGACCCTCCTGGGAATGGAACGAGAAGGACCCTGGAACCCAACGTCGAGGGCCCCGGGGGCGGCCGCGGATGCCGCAGGACGCAGACAAGCAGACCCTGTCTCCAATCGGAGCGCTGGAATCCAGCACACGGGTCCCAAAATACTGCGCGGCTCAGCCAATGAAGGGTAGGCCCCGCCCCCCAGCCGACTGACGCGCTCCCTCAGGGCGGGACTCCCTGACGCAGTCGGGATTTAAAGGTGCAGGGCTGCATTCCAAGTCCGCGACGGGGTGCTGTGACAGGCAGCCTTCTCGGACGCCTGTGCGTTGTAATGTGAGCGTCGGGTGTGGAGGAAGCTCTCTGGACCCCCGTTACTTCCGGGGGCCGAGTAGAGAGGCTGCACATGGCTTAGAGGCCCGGCACATCCAACCTCTTAGGTCACCTCTGCGAGAGTGTCTTGGTGGCTTCGTTCTTAACCTGTGGGCCTGCGGGGCACACAGTGTGGCGAAAGCGCCTACCCCTGCCACCTGCTCCATGCGACCTTGTGTGGGCCATTCTCCACATGGACCTCAGTTTTTCGCCTGTAAAATGGGGACACCAGACCCCCTCCTCCCCTGCGAAGGGTGGCTAGTCATACAACCGCTGTGGCTCATGTTTTGGGGACCTGCTATGTGTCAGCCAGGGCGAGCCCCTGTGAACAGCAGGGACCAAGACGGATGCTTCTCTTCTAGAGCCTCCCTTTGGGGACACGAGCGTAGGGGTGCTGACAGTGGGAATAATAACCTGGCACACAAAACAAAACAAAACGGAGTAATAACCTGTCACTCACTGAGCGCCTGCTGTATGCTGCCAGCTACACTTGCATTCTTTGTTCATTTGCTTACGGCGACAAACTTAGGAAGCATTTTTCAAATGAGGAAACTGGGCCGGGCACAGTGGCTCACGCCTGTCATCCCAGCAGTCTAAGAGGCTGATACCAGAGGATCACTTGAGGCCAGGCGTTCAAAGACCAGCCTGGGCAACGTAGTGAGACCCCCATGTCTACCAGAAATAAAAATAAATTTAGCCAGGTGTGGTGGCGTTCTCCCAGCTAGTTGGGAGGCTGAGCCCAGGAGTTCGAGGCTGTAGTGAGCTATGATCACGCCACTGCACTTCAGCCTGGGAGGCAGGGCGAGACCTTGTGTCAACAAAATAAAAACAACACCTGAGGAAACTACATCCACAGCAGGAGAGCTAGGAACCGAGGACCCATGTGTCTCACTACCACCGGTTAGCCAAGTGCAGGCACTTCCTGGGCCCCTGCGTCCCCGGCCGGGGTTTAGAATCTCTCCGAGGTCAGGGCCAGCTTCGTCTGCTACAGCAGCGCAGGGGACCACGCCTGGACCAGCGGCCGTGAGGGCCCCTGCCCTGGGACGCTGGGAATTTTAGCCTGGAGATTGCGGAAGCCTCCAGCTCCAGCACAGGGGGCGCTGGGACTCCCTGATGGCTCTGCAGTCCCTCAAAAGATGGGGAAACTGAGGCCCTAAGAGGCCTGAAGCCTACACTTCCCGGCGGAATGCGGCGGGCGCGGGCGGGTTAAAGGGGCGGGGCCGGCGCCGGCCCAGCCCGCGGCTCCCCTCACCCCGCGCCCGGGCGTCCCCCTAGCCCAGCCCGGCCCGGCAGCGAGAGCGGCGCCATGGAGGCCACCGGGGTGCTGCCGTTCGTGCGCGGTGTGGACCTCAGCGGCAACGACTTCAAGGTAAGCCGGGCCGGGCGCGGGCCGGGCCTCCCTGCAGGCCTTCTCTTCCGCCCTGCCAGCCTGGCCTCCGCTTCCTGTCCCACCCGGCTCCGGGCCCTGCGCGTCCCCGGGACTGCGGCCGGGGCGGGGTGGGTCTCTCCCCTGGTCACGAATGGACCTCCGAGGACTCTGCCCGGTGCCTGTACCGGGACACCGAGGCCCAGCAGGCCCGGGACGGACGCTTGGGCTCGGAGTCTCGCCGGGGACCTGGCCGGGAGCCCCAACCCCGCGTCCGTGTTCTCCGCCTGGGCTGGACGGTGGCCTAGGGGTCGGCGAGGCTCCCTGCCCTTTTGAGGTCACACGCCCAAGCCAGGCCCTGACTCAGGGATGGCGGCCCGGCTGCCCAGGGGCGGGTGTGGAGCCGACTCATCACTGCCCTCTCCTCGCCACCGCCACCCGCCATCCTGTGTGATCCTGGGCCTCTCAGATCGCTTCCCCTCTCAAAGCCCGGGCTTTCTCAGCCGGCGAAGGGGCTTCGAAGTCGCCTCCTTGGACGCAAGGGGTGTAATGAGACTTGTTGGTGTGGAGAGTGTGTCAGGCCGGCGTGCCAGGTGCTGGGTGGCGGTTGTCTGAGCAGCTGCTGGACTGAGAGAGACAAGGGACGGCAGCCCAGCCCTCCGCAGCCAGTGGGTGGGGAGGGAGGTGGTTCCAGGGCTCGGAATGAAGCGGGCGTTGCCCAACCGAAGAGGAAGCAGAGTAAGAGAGGAGGGGAAAGCTGGCTGGAGGGTCAGCCTCACCTTCAGGGTGGGTGACCGGCAGGGTCTGGCTGGGCTGTCAGTCTGGGGCTGGGGCCAAGGAGGCAGGTTTTTCCTGCATTTACCTGCTTGTGTACACACCTTTGACCCCAAGGACCGGTGGCCACACCACTTTTCCCTGTCCCCATCCCCACCACCCTTACCTGGGGTCTCCATTCCTCTTCAGTGAGCTGGGAGAGTCTGAGTCACCAGCTGGGAATGTGGCCCTGGGGGGAAAGGAACACCAGCCACCCAGACTTGGTGCCACAGGGCTGGAGATGCCGAGGTGGGCGCTCACAAGGGTGGGGGGAGTGCAGTGATGTGGGGTGGGGAGCCACGGCCTCCCCAAGCAAGGGTTTCGCCCTGACCATGAATTACCTGTGTGCTGATGGCAGGGTGAGGGCACAGGTGGGGCCTTCGCAAAGGCTTGAAGCAGGGAGCATCCATCCCAGGCAGCCAGTCAGAGCATGGAATGCTGGGTGGAGGAATCTGAGCCGAGCTGCCCGCAAAGCCAGGTGTTGGGCTCTCACCTGAAACAAGCCAGTTTTGTCCTGGACCTCCCGGGGCCCAGAGTCCAGTAGCAGAGACAGATCTTAGGCCAACACTTGTCATGGTGAAAGGGGGGCTTTTATTAGTCCCATTCTATGGGTGAAGAAATTGAGGCACAGTGATGAAATGACCTGTCTGTGTTCTCTCAGCTGGTAGGAGTTGGTTCTGTTGCTCCCCAGAGGCTCCTGTGGGCAGTGGGAGCCATAGAAGGTGGTGAGCAGGGGCTCCATATCCCAGGCCAGCTTCACCATCACATCCTTCCCCCAGGGCGGCTACTTCCCTGAGAATGTCAAGGCCATGACCAGCCTGCGATGGCTGAAGCTGAACCGCACTGGCCTCTGCTACCTGCCCGAGGAGCTGGCCGCCCTTCAGAAGCTGGTAAGGGGCTTTGGGCAGGCAGGGAGGGTCCCTGTGGATGAGCCAGATGGGCAGAGCTTGTGGAGAAGGCAGACAACTTCTCCAGAGAGAGGAAGAACACTGACAGCTATGAGCAAAGCTGGCAGAAAGGGAGTGGGCACCCTGTCCAGGGACGTATGCAAAAAGAGGCCAGGTCTGTGAGGGAGGGAGGCTGCAGGGGGAATTGGGCCTGTGTGGCTGAGGCCTTCCTGGATGGTGCAGAGTTGTGGAGGTAGGCGGGGACTCCGGACACCCCACGCACCCTGCTGAGCCTGTGCTTCCCATCCCGGCCCAGGAGCACTTGTCTGTGAGCCATAACAACCTGACCACACTTCATGGGGAGCTGTCCAGCCTGCCGTCACTGCGGGTGAGTGCTGGCCGGGAGGCCACTGGGCTTGGGGTGGGGGCAAGTGTCTGGCCAGGGATGTGAAGCCTGGGCCAGACACCAGGCTGGGCCAGCATCTCTGCCCACCCACCTCCATGTCAGGCTTACAGGCTCAGGTATTACAAGAGGTGTCACTTGTTAGAGGTTACAGCAGTGCCCTGTGTAAAGTAACCCATGTGGATCAGAGAATTCCATTGAGAATAAGGTAAAGAAATCCAAAATCTTGACGGCTGGGCTCGGTGGCTCACGCCTGTAATTCCAGCACTTTGGGAGACTGAGGCAGGCGGATCACTTGAGGCCAGGAATTTGAGACCAGCTTGGCCAACATAGTAAAACCCCGATTCTACTAAAAATACAAAAATTAGCCTTGCATGGTGGTGGCGTGCCTGTAATCCCAGCTACTCGGGAGGCTAAGGCAGGAGAATCGCTTAAACCTGGGAGGCGGAGGTTGCAGTGAGCCAAGATCGTGCCACTGCACTCCAGCCTGGGCAACAGAGCGAGACTCCATCTCAAAAAAAAAAAAGAAATCCAAGATCTTACCACCCGTTATGGACAGTAGCTACAATAATAATAGTCAATATAGGCTGAGCCATGTTCCCATTGTTCTGTTAGGATTTTTTCATGTACTCTGGCCCTCCACTAATGTTGCAGAAGAGAAACTTGCCCACCAAGGCAGATTACTTGCCCCAGGTCAGAGCCAGGCAGTGGTAGAGCTGGGGTTGAGTGGGGTTTGGCCAGGAGCACTGTGTACCTTCTACCCAGAACAGCCCAGATCATCAGGCCCTTGGCCAAATCCTACAGGCCTCAACGAGGGCCATCCCATCTGAAGTCAGAGCCCTGGAGTTTAGGGCACAGCCTCTGACTTGGACTCTGAGTTCAAAGCTGGGCTTTGCCACTTCTTGGCGATGTGACCTTGGATAAGTCTCTTCTACTTTCTGGGGCTCATCTGCAAGTGCAGTGGTTGGGAGGGGCAGTAGTGGCCCCATGAAGCAGCAACAGGGTCCGCGCAGGCATTTGGGCTGGAGAAGTAGCGGACAGTCACAGCACCATTCTCTGGCCCTGTGCTGGGCCCTGGGGCACAGTTGAGCTGGGTTTTGGGATGTGAATAGGAGCTAACTGGGAGGATAGGAAGAGCCCTCCAGGAGAGGGGGCTATTTGATCAAAGGCCAGAGGTGAGAGAGTATGAGACCTGGCCTCTGGTGAGCTTCCTGAGGAGGTGTCCCTCTCTGGACTCTCTGTTCCTTGCTGGGAGTGGAAGCCAGGAATCATAGACTCTTATGATTTATTCCCAGGCCATCGTGGCCCGAGCCAACAGTCTGAAGAATTCTGGAGTCCCCGATGACATCTTCAAGCTGGATGATCTCTCAGTCCTGGTCAGTGGCTACCCACTCACCTAGTCCCTATGCTAACTGGACCATTCATTCCCCACTCACTGTAAAACTCCCTGGGGCCATTGTTATCCCATTTTGTAGATGGGGAAACTGAGTCTTGGAGTGGATAGTACCTTGTCTGAGGTCACTTGTGGAGTCAGATCCCTAACCCAGGCACTCTTCCTCCCAAGTTCCTGGCTGTTTCCCTTTGGCCCTGGAACCCCCTCATCTACCCCCATACCCAACTCAGTGCCCTGCCTGATCCCCAAATTTGGCAAAGGCCTGGTGGGGTGGAGACTCCCCTGACCTGGGCCTTGCCCCTTCTACCCAGGACTTGAGCCACAACCAGCTGACGGAGTGCCCGCGGGAGCTGGAGAACGCCAAGAACATGCTGGTGCTGAACCTCAGTCACAACAGGTGCCAGGCCAGCCAAGGGCAGGGGGCGGCTGGGCCCTGGAGGGTGTCTGGTGCTGACTGAGGTGGCTCCTGCTCCCCACCCATAGCATCGACACCATCCCCAACCAGCTCTTCATCAACCTCACTGACCTGCTGTACCTGGACCTCAGCGAGAACCGCCTGGAGAGCCTGCCCCCACAGATGCGCCGCCTGGTGCACCTGCAGACGCTCGTGCTCAATGGGAACCCCCTGCTGCATGCACAGCTCCGGTGGGCACCCCCTCGGGCCACACTCCTGCAGAAGCCACCCTGAGGAGTCTGGCCTGGCCCCTTAACTTCCCAGGGCCCCAGCCCTTCTCCCTTAGGCCCAGCCATCCCTCCGTGCAGGCTGCACTCCTCAGTGCCCAACCCCCTAAGTATCACGTCCACCTCTCTGTCCTGTCTTCCCACTTACACGCCCTGCAGCCATCCTTGGGCTTGTCCCTTCAGGCAAATGTGACCGCACACCTACCCTCTGGGCCCTGTGCTCTTGGTCCTGCCCCGCCAAGCCCCACCCTTGACACCCCCTGGGTGGGCGCCGGCCCTGACCACTCACGTCACCCTGGCAGGCAGCTCCCAGCGATGACAGCCCTGCAGACCCTGCACCTGCGAAGCACCCAGCGCACCCAAAGCAACCTCCCCACCAGCCTGGAGGGCCTGAGCAACCTCGCAGGTCAGGCAGCCCCGGGAGCCCCCCTGAGCTCTGGCCCGCTCTGGGCCCTCTTGCTTCCTTATGGATAAAGGGATTTGAACCCTGGTCCTTGGACCACTGCCCAGAGGTAAAAGGCTGCCATTATGTTACAGTGACTTCTGCCATTATGATAACGCCTTAACACTGACTTTATGCCTCGATACCCCACAATCCCCGTGTGAGGGAGTTTATCCAAATGGAGAAACTTTGGCTCACAGAGGTTGTCACTTGCCTAAGGCCATGCAGCTCAGGGGTGGCAGAGCTGGGGTTCACACTAGGGCTGGCTGCCCTGGCACCTGCTGTATGGGCCCTGGCTGATGCACCCCATCCTGCACCCCAGACGTGGACCTGTCCTGCAACGACCTGACACGGGTGCCCGAGTGCCTGTACACCCTCCCCAGCCTGTGCCGCCTCAACCTCAGCAGCAACCAGATCACAGAGCTGTCCCTGTGCATAGACCAGTGGGTGCACGTGGAGACTCTGAACCTGTCCCGAAATCAGCTCACCTCACTGCCTGTGCGTCTGAGGCCGTCGGTGGGGGGATGGGAGGGAGGCCGTGAGCCTGGCCCTGACTGCCCACCCCTGCCCGTTCCCCCTCCAGTCAGCCATTTGCAAGCTGAGCAAGCTGAAGAAGCTGTACCTGAACTCCAACAAGCTGGACTTTGACGGGCTGCCCTCGGGCATTGGCAAGCTCGCCAACCTGGAGGAGTTCATGGCTGCCAACAACAACTTGGAACTGATCCCCGAAAGTCTCTGCAGGTGCCAGGCAGGGCTGGGGCTGGCAGGGCCACCCCCAGCACAGAGAACCCCAGCATCGCAGCCAGAGCCCCCACTGTGGTCTTTGTGCATCATATGAAATAGAGATGGGTTCATTCACCTTTTTTTTTTTTGAGACAGAGTCTCTCACTTGATTGCCCAGCCTCCGTATCCCAGTTCAAGTGATTCTCCTGCCTCAGCCTCCTGAGTAACTGGGATTACAGGCACATGCCAACACACCTGGCTAATTTTTGTATTTTTAGTAGAGATGGGGTATCACCATGTTGGCCAGGCTGGTCTTGAACTCGTGTCCTCAAATGATCTGCTCGCCTCAGCCTCCCAAAGTGCTAGGATTACAGGAGTGAGCCACCGTGCCTGACCAGTTAATTCGCCTTTGTGGATGAAGCCCACAGTCCCATGCCAGCCATTCCCAAGTTGAGTTCCTCAGAGCACCCTTGGGAGGGCACTGTTAGGGACAAGGCCACACACGGTTGGAAGGCAGTGTTGCTTCCCTCTTCTGGGGGGTCACAGGGTCCATAACATGGTCTCTTGGCTCTGAGAAGTCCTTCAGGCAGAAGATAGAGACCCCTGCCAGTTCCTCTGACCCTGCCTGCCTCCCTCCCCTGGGACTTGGGGTTTTCTTTACCCCTTCCCCTTGTCTGTCACCTCCCTGAGGCCCTGGCTGGCCCTGTCTTCCAGGTGCCCAAAGCTGAGGAAACTCGTCCTGAACAAGAACCGCCTGGTGACCCTCCCAGAAGCCATCCATTTCCTGACGGAGATCGAGGTCAGGCATGCTGGGCCGGCGCAGAGGGTTTGGGAAGGCTCAGCAGAGACAAGGAAGGGGTGTGCCCTAGAGCAAGGAGGACCCAGCAGAGGCCTCCTGAGGGGGCAGCCAGTGCCAGGCCACCCATGGGGAGAAGGTGGGCTGCCTCCCTGCATCCAGAGCACACTCCACAGTCTCATTTAAACCCCCAACCAGCCTCAGAGGTGGGTGGGACAAGAACCCGTTCCCTGGCCTCTCAGCTTTGGCGGCTGCAGACACAAAAAAGACACCGGACTGGTGTGTCTGGGAGGTGGGGTGCAGGCTCAGTGCCAGCTCTGTTTATCCTACGGGGCAGGTCCTGGACGTGCGGGAGAACCCCAACCTGGTCATGCCGCCCAAGCCTGCGGACCGTGCCACTGAGTGGTACAACATCGACTTCTCGCTGCAGAACCAGCTGCGGCTGGCAGGTGCCTCTCCTGCTACAGTGGCTGCGGCTGCAGCTGGTGAGTGAGGAAAGGTCTCGCCTGGGAGCAGGATTCCTCTCAGACCTCAAATTACGTATCCGTAAATTGGGTGGGATACAGCTTTCTGGACCCTGGGGGATGGAGTTGGCCCCTGGCTGGTTGCAGGCGAAGGGGGCGGCAGGCCCAGTGAGGGCTCAGCTGTTTGCCCCTCCCCTAAGCAGGGAGTGGGCCCAAGGACCCTCTAGCTCGCAAGATGCGGCTGCGGAGGCGCAAGGACTCAGCCCAGGATGACCAGGCCAAGCAGGTGCTGAAGGGCATGTCAGATGTTGCCCAGGAGAAGAACAAAAAGCAGGAGGTGAGCCAGGCCAGGGCTGGACAAGACAGGGAGCCTTGGCTTCTACTCAAGACTGACCCTGGCCTCGATCCTGGCCAAGAGGGACGGGGGGTGCTGGCAGCGAGATTAGCTGTGCAAAGGCCCTGCAAAGGCCCTGTGGGCAGCAAGTAAAGGCCAGCCTGAGTGGCTTCACAGAGTCAAGCCGTCAAGCCATGCTCTGTGACTCTGCCCCAAGGAGAGCACAGATGCTCAGGCCCCCGGCGGGAAGGTGCGGCGCTGGGACCAGGGCCTGGAGAAGCCGCGCCTTGACTACTCTGAGTTCTTCACGGAGGACGTGGGCCAGCTGCCCGGCTTGACCATCTGGCAGATCGAGAATTTCGTGCCTGTGCTGGTGGAGGAAGCCTTCCACGGCAAGTTCTACGAGGCCGACTGCTACATCGTGCTCAAGGTGAGGGCTGGCCATGCTGTTTCGGGCCTCCTCTAAGATGGCTGAGTCCCCAGCTCCAGAGTTTTTTTCAGGGAGGCCAGGTGGGAGGTGGGCAGGCCGGTGGAGGTGGTCCAGGCACGGGGCAGTACAACACTGCTGGGGCTGGGAAGCCCAGGCTGTCCAGAGTGGCCTCTCTGGGGTGGCCGGAAAGCCAGGGTGAAGGCTGACATGGCCGGTGCATTGGCTCCCAGACCTTTCTGGATGACAGCGGCTCCCTCAACTGGGAGATCTACTACTGGATTGGTGGGGAGGCCACACTCGACAAGAAAGCTTGCTCTGCCATCCACGCCGTCAACTTGCGCAACTACCTGGGTGCCGAGTGCCGCACTGTCCGGGAGGAGATGGGCGACGAGAGTGAGGAGTTCCTGCAGGTGCCAGCCCCTTTTAGAATTGGGGGCGGGCAGAGTGGGGGACCCGGGGAACTCTGGTGCAGGGGCAGTGGGCCCAAGGCAGGTAGGAGGAACAGGTAGGCAGGCAGAGAGCTGGGGTTAAAGGGGGCTGGATCCGCGATACTGTGATCCAGATCCTGATCTGTGACACAGACTTAAGGCAGATGGCAGGGTGAGGTCTAAGGTGGCCAAAGCCTGGGTCAGTGGAGAAGAGTTCAGGAACACAGGGCAGAATTCAGCCGGGCAAGGATGAGGGTGCAGGCTGGGCACAGGAGCTAGACCAAATGACAAGGGAGCTGAAAGCAGGGGAGCTGAGAGCTGGGTGGAAGGGGTGTTGCCAAGAGCAGTTAGGAGGCAGGGCCAAGGGCAGGACCAGAGTCCAGTCTTGAATAAATTACTGAGCCCTGTTAGCCGCCAGCTGGTTACACCTAGACGTATGTTCGCATGTACACACACATGGAGTTCATGTGCACACCCTGAGTTTTTACCCATATTCACCCAGATTTCCACTCTTCCACGAACCCACTTGCTTGTGTACCCTGATATGCTTGCATCTAAACATGCTGCAGGCATCTTTACACACGTGGGTGAACACATCCATATTTTCATACATCCCAACACCCCAATGTGTGTATGTTTATAGGCACAGATCTGTTTTTTTGATTTGTTTTGTTAGATGGACTCTCACTCTGTCGCCCTGGCTGGAGTGCAGTGACAATCTTGGCTCACTGCAACCTCCGCCTCCAGGGTTCAAGCGATTCTCCTGCCTCAGCCTCCTGAGTAGCTGGTATTACAGGCATGTGCCACTACACCTAGCTAATTTTTGTATTTTTTTTTTAGTAGAGATGAGGTTTTGCCATGTTGGCCAGGCTGGTCTCAAATGCCTGACCTTAGGTGATCTGCTCGCCTTGGCCTCACAAAGTGCTGGTATTACAGGCGTGAGCCACTGCGCCCAGTGCCCAGCCAGATCTGTTCTTTGTTTTTGTGTTTTTTAACGGAGTTTCACTCTTGTTGCCCAGGCTAGAGTGCAATGGCACGATCTCAGCTCACCACAACCTCCGCCTCTCGGGTTCAAGAGATTCTCCTGCCTCAGACTCCCGAGTAGCTGGTATTACAGGCATGTGCCACCATACCTGGCTAATTTTGTATTTTTAGTAGAGACGGGGTTTCTCCATGTTGGTCAGGCTGGTCTCAAACTCCTGACCTCAAGTGATCTGAGCAGCAGCACCAAGGCCAGGTACAAGGACACTGTAGGGTCTTTTGTGTGAAGGAAAGGGGTGTGAGCCTCACTGATGACTCTGCTTCCTGCTCTCAGGCTCTTTGCAGAGAAAATTAACAAGACTGAACAGAAAGGGAAGGCCGAGATCACACTGCTGGTGCAGGGCCAGGAGCTCCCGGAGTTCTGGGAGGCACTGGGCGGGGAGCCCTCTGAGCTCAGCCTAGGCCCCCCAAAGTGCTGAGATTACAGGTGTGAGCCACGGCGCCTGGCCAGATCTGCTTTTTAAGAAACATCATAGACTTGTAGCACTCAATTCATCTGTACGCAACTCTGTACCACACCTGATGAGGGGGCGGGGGGGGGGGGTGGTTGGTGGGGGAGGGGCAGCTCAGTGATGAAGAACCACACCCTCACATACAGGTGTTTGACAATGACATCTCCTACATTGAGGGTGGAACAGCCAGTGGCTTCTACACTGTGGA